>JAQGCX010001052.1:0-12519 GCA_034700205.1 Plectus parietinus | reverse complement strand
ACCTTAGGCCGCAATCACAGGGGGGACCCTTACCTTTTTTCGGCCGCCTTCGGCGGCGAGGGGGTGGCCTGTATGTAGCTAGGTCCCTCCGGTTACAGGTATGCTGTTTACAAAACGTATCAAATCTGCCACCAACCTTGCGCGCCTCTTGCAACTGTCTCTGGACATCGGCGTGCGCATCAGTCATCTTGGATTTGTACTCGAGCAGCTGTTGCAGCTGTATCTTGCAGCGCTCATAATCGAGCAACTTGGTCTTGTCCTCGGCGCGCCTCAAACGTAGCGTCTCCAGCTTTTCCGACAGATCCTTATGTTCGGCCCTTAGCCATTCCAGTTCGGCGCCTTCCGTCATGTCATCCGGGACTGCACGCGGCAAAGAAATCGGTGTCTGAAAAAAAAGAAATTTAATTGAGCGCAATCTAGGGAGCAGACAATTTCATCGTAATAACAACGTTTGTAATTGTACCATTATACCAACGTCCGTTCAACATACATAAGCATGAGATAAATACATTTACGGATGAATCATATATCCAGTTCCTGAACAAAAACATATTCACAGCTCTTGCTCTTGCCAAGGATTAATGGACACAATTTACTGAATACATTTGCCTTTTAGCTTCAATCGTTACGTGCGCGAAAACCAAAATCGAACAAATAATTCAAAGAAAACTTGCCAGGCTCACAGCTGACCCACCCACCCAATTTGAAAAGGCAAAGTGGAAAAATGAATAATAAAGTTTTCAGAACTATACAGACAATTTCACATGAAAATTGTGAAAATGTTCAACAATGCAATGAAATACATTTCAAAAAGACAAAAATACATCACTAAAATTGTACATTATTAAAATATAAAATGAAGAATTCTTGAAAGTTTACAAACTTAAATGAAAAATTCGCAATTTAAAGAAGTTTTAATGAGACCAAGGAACAAAAATAGACAACAAAACAATGAAGAATACTGACGAAGAAATACACGAAAAAGAAGAAAATTTACCTCATTTTTTTCTATGCAAGGCGCTGGCCATTCGAACAAGAGAGGGAGAGGGGTGAATGGCTTTTTGGACGAATTGAACACGTCACTGCTGGCACCACTGCTGCTCAAGCTCAAGCGAGGACGCTGCGTTGTCTGTGGAGTGACGTAGACAGACGATCTGCGGGCTGAGGCCATGGGTGGGGGGATCCGACTGGCCGGAGTGGAAGGGACCTGGACCTGGCCCTGGCCCTGGCGCTTCTTCGCGTCGCGTCCGCTCATCTCTTTTCTCCCGATTTCAGACAGAATTTGGGGATTTTAGGGAGACATTTACGATTTTCGGGAAGACAACAGAGAATTGGAACGCGCGCAATGCAAAAGAGGAAAGAAGTTTGAGGAAGATCACTCAAATGTGGTACTGTACTTTTAAATCGTTTTGAGACAAAGTGCAACAAAGATGGCTATTTGCTTTGCAGCAGACACAACTACCGTATCTGTATTTGAGACCTTTTTTTCGGTACAGTGTCGGAATAAAGTATTTTTATATTGGGCAAAAGAGCCAGATATGAGAACAATGAGATGGAGATATCCATCTTATTGCCAGAATTCGGAGCACAGAGGTGTACATGTCTGGCTGGCATAATTAGTACCCTAATGAGGTTCTTAGTGTTGCACTGATTTTTTTAGCAATTGTCAATTATTTTGAGCATTTCTTGTGTTGAAAAAATACCTCGAATCATGCTCACTTCGTTTGAAGAATTTTTAAGATTTGCAATGCGAGATTCATACCTCTTCAATTTTTTTCACACGCTCCCGTATGGACGCATCGGTAGACGGTGCCCTTTGTATCTGCGGTTGAACAGACGCTATCTTCGTTGGTGACTTTATTTTTGCTTCTGGAGTAGCAGCTGGTGCTGGTGCTGGTGCTGGAGCTGGCGTTGGCGTCGGAGGTGTGGTCTCCTTGTGAGGATGTGCGACGGTTGTAGGTTTTTTAATCTGCTGTGGTTGCTTCAGCTGTTCCATTGATGGCGATGGACTCATTTTCGGAGTCTGCTGCTGTTTCAGCGTTTCTAATGACGGCGATGGGCTCATTTGCGGACTAGGCTGAAAGAAACGTCATGTCAATGCAGACTGATGGGTGACCAAGTTCGGTGAAATGGCTAATGATGGCGGAGATGACAAAAACAAGATGGTCACACTTGAAGGAAGCGCTGATTGCGAAATTTTTGCAGCCCATACTTTGAAAACGTTATCTTGAACTGTTTTCTCGCTACCTATTGCATTGCACTGTGCATTGTCAGTACGGTTATTCGTAAAATGAGGGTACTCACTCGGGCTCGCCAGCCCCACCCCCCCTTTCCATGTCCATCTCTCTCTTTCCCGCCTCGAAGAGAACAATCACCGGGGTGAGATGGAATTGTGCTGCCACTCATTCCTCCAAATCCAACGTGAAAAAGTCCATCGCTGGTCTCGGACCCCACTACATAACGGTATCTGTGAAGCTCAGTGTTCATTCAACATTAATTTTTACCCCTGGAGACGGTTTCGCTCCTTTCGGTGCCTCTTTTCGAGAGCTAGAAGGTGGCTTGATGCCGGAGGGCGGAGGCATCTTGGACTTCTGTCCTTCGACTTTGATCTGATTGGGTCGCATGAATATGCCGCAGTTTTCGTCGCACGTAAAGTACGCCTTTCCTTTGACCGTGCCATTGTTCTTCCCATTGGGTTCGTCAAGAATTACACCGACCCAAGTGCCCTCAGCGAAATCGGTGGTACCGTAAAATGAAATTGTTCCTTTGCATTTTTCTGAAATGTTTTCATAGATGGTACAATGTTTGTAACATTATAACACACGTCGTACAGTGAAGAGAGTAGAGTTTGTCAAATTTTTTCATATTTTTGGTGTTAAATTATGTTGCAATTCAAAGATACAGTTACTCAAAAAAATATTGCCATATTTGTTCAATACTAATTTTGAGATGCGAACTAAGTTAGTACATGGTACTTCATTGATATTCCTGCAGTTAGAACTAAAAAACTGTTTACCGGTATCGACGCGAGTGCCGATGTCGAAAATCGGCTCCTTGGCCGCCATCTGGCCTTTATTTCGTCTAAACTACGTTTATGTAGCTTGCGAAATTCAATTGATTTTAAAACGTAGACATTACGATCGACCCCAGCAAAACTTTCGAATTCTACTCTCTTGCTTCTTTCACGTAGTTATGCATCATCTTGGTTACGCTGCGTATCAGAATATGTCAGTGTAACGATGTTCCTGATGGGCAAGGTTGACTAGATGCGGACCGCTTTGGTCAATAGACCAATGGATTGGGCGCAAGTGGAAGCGGCAACAAACGGACCGGCGCATGTGCCGGCTAGCTATATTCATATGAGTATAACATGAGTATAGCTAGCCGGCACACAAAACACTCAACTACAATACCGTAACTTGGGCCAGATATGGGATTGAAGCAAAATATGTACTGCTTATGATTACAGGGTGTAACAGAGCCACCCTACCACCCTTGGACCCCGCGTAACTTTTGAATGCAGTTACGAAATTCAATGAAACTTTTTGTAAAAATATCACTGCATGACAGCTTCACTTGCATCGAGTTTCATCTTGAACTACCGTACTACTCTTGTATAGTAATTGCATGACGATTTATTGACAATTTTGACTCACTGACTGCCAAGTCAGCAAAAACTTGCATTTGCGATTTGCTTATTGTTTCGTTCAATTGACCGAAATATCGGGTAGAAAACTGTCAGAAAAATTAATTTTGGTCGTTCAGACCTTCCACGGCTCCAGCAGCAATTGTAGTGCGGACTGAGCTGACTGAGCGATAAAACCCTCAAGTGCAAAATTCCCGTTAAGTGGCGGTCGTGGTTATAATACAAAACATGTCCATTTAGGACGAAACTTACTGCAAATTTAGCTGTCATACAGTAGCCTATTTACAAAAAAATTGGAAAATTGAAATCGATCTGTCTGTTCGTTTCTGATCCATTGTTTAAAATATTGTTAAGTAATTGTAAAAATGTCCGGACAACAGCAAGAAGGCAATCAACGCTCTTCAGAAGGAAAGCGACAGAGCTGTCGCTCAGTTGAAAGCGCAGGCTGAAATGGGACGTTGAAAAGGAAGCAGCAGCGAACGGGTTCTGCAATGGCTGGTACTGATTGTATTGCTTGCAATCGTTGCGATTGCGAACACGGTCGTACATGGTCACGAAGGTGACGGAGTGTAGAAACAAAATAGCGCGCTCCCCAATGACCTGAAACATACCGGAGAGCAGAAGCTGAAGTACATAGAGATCAATGCAAAGCTGGGACTGCAGGAGAACACTTCAAGTTCAGTTCAAATTCAAGTTCGCGAACACGAAAGTTATTCACATGCTGGTTTCGGCTGGTGAAAAAACAGCCGAATTATTTGAATGTGTGATGCAAGAATACAACGATGTCCACGTGAAATTGAATGAACGTTTGCCCCGTATGCGATTTAAGAAATACGATGTTCCTTCACCTCGCGTTATTGACACATGAATGAGTGAATTTCCAAACCATATCTCAAAACCATAATGCCTTTGGACACGGTCCAGAGGTGGGCACCTGGTGGGGATACAGAGGGTACAGAATGTACCTCGCAGTGCGTGGTTAAAAACCGATGCTGCCAGCAAAACGGCAAACGCGACGTCGGTTTTTACCCACGCGCTGCGAGGTACATTATGTACCCCCTGTACCTCCACCCCCGGCCAGGTGCCCACCTCTGACACGGTCATGTGCCTTATTTTTTCCTATTTCGATTGATTGCTCGACCGATGACAATTGAATGAAGCGTAGTTCGGTGACAGTGATAATTGCAATTTATGTTGAAGTAATATTATTACTGTAACCTCACTGTACTTGACATTCTATTGCTCTCATATTTTGTTCTTGATCAGATGCTGACCACAGCAGATTGATCATCATCTTTGCTACTGTGCTGTGCAAGTATCTGTTATGGAGAGGACAAAATTAGTCGTGCAATATTTGTTTCAGTACTAATCAACACAGAAAGCAGAAACTGACTTTATTGCCACTTTAGTTTTCTGCCACCAACTCTACAAAATACTCATTCAAAAATTTTCTTATCCGAATATACTTTCGTATCTGGAAAATACGACAGTGAAAGTTCGAGTTTGCATCATTCATGGAATGAGGAGAAAGTCGCAGTGATAATTTGTTCACACAGAATTAACACAGTAAACAAAAGAAAAAGATTAAATAATTGTGAGCGCAAAATTAAATAAACGCAGATTGACAAATATTGAATGTTTTTGTGATTTAGGATTAGGCTTGAGAATGAAAAATATGGGGAGAGGAAGTTTTGCGGCGAAATTTTTTTGCCAGATTTAGGCTTAGGCTTAGGTTCATTCATTAATATTTCTTCTCGAATCCAGCACGGTTTCAGTTATATCAGTACTAATTTGAAGAACCTTCGTTTATTTCAGGTGTGTTGTCTATCGTTAGTAAAATGGCGGCGCAGAGTGAGCCGGCGTCCTCGATGGCCCAGCCTATTACCGTCCTAGCGCCCAACTATAACCCCGGCTCGTACGACGAACTGCATCGCAAGTGCAAAGGTGAAGTGTTTCTCTTTTATAGTCAAAATTTGGCCATCGGTAAAGAATAGAACTGGGATTTTGTTTTGAAAAGAAATTAAGGACAAATAAAATGATTTTGTCTCAGGCGCTCATTATTAATACAAACTTGTGCTCACTGAGAATCGCTGAGGTATAAAACAAACTCACTGAATACCGCAACGATAGTGTGGGTTTATGATTATATTTCCCTGACAGGTTACGGTGTCACCCTCCCGTTTTTCTTTACCCAGTACAAAATATTGATTATACATTGCCGTCGTTTTCTTTCTACTTGACTGATAGCCGTTATCTAATTTTTGTTTACTTTAATCAATAAAAAACACGTATTATATTCGGCCAACTATTTTATTTGATTCGAAAATGTCAAGGAAGGAGTCGCTTGTAATTTCCAAATGTTATCTATAATGTGCGCATTTGCGGTTTTAAAAATTTGACTTGAATTTGTTGACTGAAGAGAAGGGGAGTTTGATCGAAAGAATTTCTAATGAATGCATCGTGAATTATTTCCAGTAAATATTGCTTGTGTATTTGCGTTGAATTGTTCGCAGAAATAACAAATTATTATAATTTTCTGTTGCAGATGTGTTCCCGATGTGCTTCGAAGGCGCGAAGGCGATGCTCCAGAAAGGACTGTCATCGCATTTCCAGATTAGCCACACCGTCAGCCTTTCTCCAATGAATACTGGCTACCGATTCGGTGCTACCTACGTCGGAACCAAACAGATCGGACCGCAGGAGGTGCGTTCAATTCCCCTATCGGATTTTTTAATATGTACAATTAAATCCCCAGTGTCGAAAATATCATGCGAATACCGATATTTGAGCAATTCATTTTTACATTTTCCGTTCAAATTCTGCTTTCAAATTATTTTTGCAGACTTATTTTTTGATACACTTTATGATGAAATAGTCATGCGTGATCGTTTCTTTTACTCAAACACTGGAATACTTCAGTTAATGGCGTTCAGTATTGTCTGATATATCGCGGTTATTCGCTTTTTGTGTGTGAACTCGGCCAGTCCCTTATTATCATTATAAACGATTGCGACTGAATTCAATCATTGGATATCATGAACACTGTTTAATTCTGGTGTCTGAGTTTGCCTTCTGTTCAATCATTCAATACGTCGATTTATATGTTCGCAAGTCTGTCGGTTTTTCAGTCATTTCCGGTGCTGTTGGGCGACACGGATGTCAACGGTAATACCTCAGCGACGATAATTCATCAGTTCGGCGAGCGTTGGCGATGCAAAGTTCAAAGTCAGGTACGAGCTTAATGTTTCGGCGCAAATTTTAGCTCCTTCCTTTGCTGTTGTCATTGAATTTAGAATCAGTTGATTCCGCTAATGAAGTCATATACGTCCTTAAAGAATTTTAGCCCTCACGTCACTCGCTTGTAACAGTTGTCCAAGACCGAGGCCGAGGGAAAGGGCGCGCAAATTTTTGCGCAGTGTCCCCCTCCCCCGCAAGGGTTGATCTATCCAGGGCGGTCTGTTCCACTTTTCTGCCTGACCAGGGAGGTCGTCCCCCACCCCCAGTCAAAGGACATATCAAGTCTTGTCTTCTGTATGGACAAGGGAAACCTTTATTTCTGTGCGCATTTTCAGTTTTGCGTTTTTAAATCAATAGGTATTGCGACTTAACCACTTCTTGTGGTTCATCGATTGCCTATTTTCTTCAAAAGCTGAACTTTATGCAAGCAGCTGTGACAAACAAAACGTTGTTCATATTATTCGTTTGAGGTGCAAGGCGGCAAGTTCGCGGCGTGGCAGGGGACGGGGGAGTACCGAGGACGGATGTCGACGATGGGCGTCACGTTAGCGAATCCCGACATCATCAGCGAGAGCGGAATCGTGGTCGGCCAGTACCTGCGCCGTGTGCTGCCGCGACTCGACCTGGGTCTCGAGCTCGTCTACCAGTACGGCAAGCAGGTCCCCGGCCAGCAGTTTTCCGTTCTTTCCTACGCCGCGCGATACAATGGTACGTTCATGCGGCGATGTTTCGTTTAATCACTTTATTGCTGGGCACTGTACTGCAGTTAACGGATAATTCTAATGTATCGTTGGTTGGGTTAAACCGGGGTGGGGTCGCTTAAAAAATTAAGCCATATGTCTTCATTTTTGTCATTTTTCCGTTCCAACCATCAATGTTCATCATACTCAAAGTCACGTTAGGTGGAAAACTGGCTAGATTTCAGAAAATAATAGCTGAACTGCTGACAGCATGACAAAAGCCGGGGTTGGGGTCAACCCGACCCCGTTAAATCCCTAATCATTGGTCGTTCTTGTCTCATTTTTAAAAATATTTTGAACCCTACAGTTCAATCCCCCTTACTGTGAGCTCGTAGCATGCTCTTTTGCAATTGCAAGCAAGAAAAACAGGCAAAGTTGAGAGACCCGTTTTTCCTCTGTTCTGTCTCCTTAAAAACCATTTCGTTTTAATAAACAGAACCGTATTTTGCCTCGCTCCAATAACTGAACACGCGATCCCTCTGAAATCATTAATAGGTCCCTTTGATGAGTCTTTTACTGACTTTCACCCACAACGTCAGTAACGGCAACTTTTGTCCAGATTTTATTTTTTCGCTGATCTATTTTCGATCCATGGATGACACGAAGTTTATTTGAACTACCTGTGAAGAGCCCTATTTATGTAGTGTTGTTTTGTGATGAAACCGTTGCTGAATCAATTTTATTTCTTGCAGGCGCCAACTATACGGCGTCTGGCACATTCAGTCCCTCATCGGCACTGCACCTGTGCTACTACCACAAGCAGACGCCTAATCTGTCGTTCGGCGTCGAGTGGGAGACCAACTTACGCATGTCCGAATCGGTCGCCACCTTCGGCTATCAAGTGGAGATGCCTGAGGATGGAGTCACTCTCAGAGGTTCGTTTTTCTGGTCTTCTCATTAATTATTTTAATAATGGGAGTCAATATCATAAGACAAATTTGTTTGGAGCAGACACTCAAGGTGGGGTGGGAGATATGTCCCCTTTTGCAGATTTGAGCTTTGAATACTGCTATTCTGTTCATCAACAATTGTCTGATTTGATTTAACGTGTGCTGTCCAATCAGTTAAGCCGCGTTTACAATGCGCCCGGAAACCAGCAAACAGAACGCCTATCGCGCTAGATATTTTGCTGGTTTACTGGATCCCTAATTAGCGATATCGCGCAATGTCTGACGACTAATCTGTCATGAATCATGAGAACCCAATAAAACAAAGGCTGCTGATTTGCGGACGCATTGTAAACACGGCTTTGATGTATAGATGCATCAGTCCAGCCTGAGGAGTCTGTTATAGCCTGATAAATGAGTGGGCGACGCACCACCAAGTGGCGCGTAAAAATTCTGCAGAAATATTCATATATCAGGCTATAATAGGCTCCTCAGCCTGGACCGACGCATCTATACTTTGATGGGATGAGAACTATTCATATCCTGCTGTAGAAACTAATTAATGACTGGGCTGGTGTGATGGGATATTTTATGTTTATTACCTCTTTTTGCCGTTGTCCTCTTACGTAACCCCAACCGAAGATATGCCATCGCCAGCGATAAAACCTATTAATCTTGCTGCACCAACAATTTTCCAGAACTATTTGTCTCTAACGTATTCTATTTTGAACAAGCTGTGACAGTGATAACATATCTTTCAGCGTCGGTGGACACGAACTGGACGGTGGGCGGAGTGTTCGAGAAGCGACTGCACCAGAACCTGCCGTTCACGCTGGCGCTCAGCGGCATGCTCAATCACGTCAAGGCGGCCGGCAAGTTCGGCATCGGACTGATCGTCGGATAGTGCAGTAGGGAACGGATTATGGATAACTATCGATCAGCCGATTAGTCACCGATGTCTTGTTGTTTTTACACATTATCTTATGAAATGATCAGAAGATTTTGATGACAAGTTGCACTGTTCTGCGAGCCGTGCTTTTTCTTTATAAGGATCATTCGCAAGCACCGTATCCCCTATTATTAGTACTTGTCCTAGTCACTTTTTGTCTCAAATTTTGTGTAGTTATTGAACATAACTGCTATTTTATGTTCAACAAACACGTAAAATTGTTTATTCAGTTCCCCTAAATCATTCCAAAATGGAAAAGTCCTTGCGAATGACCCTATGTTGTTGCACGTTCGTATACGGTAACTGCTGCGCTTTTTCTCCCAGCCGAAATTTGTCCACTGAAATTTGTTTATTAAAATTCATGAATAAAGAGAGTAGAAAAGCAGCTTTCCAATATAGTTGTATTGAATTTACAAACAGCAGAAACGTTTAGTTGAGATTCTATAGATTTGGATAGAATTGACAAATATACCAATGGTTACTACAAGTTGTCGATTGAATAATTGCGCAAATTAGATGAATTAGAGAACTGAACTATCACATTTCTTTTTGTTTCAAGTTTATGTCGTTGAGCGATAGTCGCTGCTAGTCTCAGGTTTGGGATTGCAAAGACATCTCCATGCTTCCTCTGCTTGTTTCCTTTTCTTCAAGTGCTGAATGTGTTGGAATATAATTTGCTTTAGTTTCATAACTTTGTTGCTCTTTTTTGCTTTCGTAGCAGGACATGACAGTCTAGTTTAGAAATATTTTGACATGCGCTCCCTTCTGTCGTTCATTTCTCTTCTCTTTTCCTCTTTTTCTGGCGCCATACCATGAAATGAAACGCAAGAATTGTTGCATTGTTGTTACTGTTTGCAGTCATTCTTGACATAGCTAATTCAGATCCATGCCCTTCGCAAAATATTCGTAATATGAACAAGTTTTATTGTATTTCTGTATTGATTGAACAATTCAATTGTCAAATGATCCATCATACATGACGTAGTTTTCTCGCATTTTAGTAACTATTTGCAAAATAAAAGAAGTCTTCGATTGTCTCATTGAATGAAATTGGATCCTCTAGATAGTGACGTTGCGACTTTTCGGAAAAAGCATAGGCGCTTTTATGGGTGGTCTTGGTCTTGAAGAAAACAAAGTAATTTTGCGCTTTAACACAAAGTAATACAACATGAAACAACGCGAGGAAGAAATTTTTTGCAGTAGTGTTAAGACATTGTTTACGGACACTTTTCATGCATGTTCCGTGCCAAATATTTCTGGGAATTACTGCGATACTGCGAGACTTACCTGTAACTGACGCCCGAGGTCAGGGGCCTATTTCATAAAGGTCTTGCAATTGCAAATTGCAACTTGCAGTTTCATTCTCATTGGTCGTTTCCATGGAAACGCGCGAGGGGGTTGGCCGCCGCCAAGGATTTCGCACGCGTTTCCATGGAACCGACCAATGAGATTGAAACTGCAATTTGCAACTTGCAATTTGCAATTTGCAAGTGTTTTATGAAATAGGCCCCAGCTGTCGGAGAGACCCAGACCGGGATAGGGAGGGGGAGCATAGGTGTACTTGGGGTCCGAGGTTGGGGGGCGGAAATCCAAAACCCAAAACCCGAGGGGGAAATCCAAAACCCAAAGCCCTAGTACTGAAGTGGGGCCCCCGAGGAGGCCTCCATATGGCCTGCGGGGCCCCCTTGAAAACTGACATAGTACATTTGTATTCAGGCCCCCTTCACCCATGATCCGCCCCTGTCTAGGGCCCCTATCTTTCGCCGTTTATGGAGCTCCCCACGCAAAAGGGGGATTCCTTATCGTCTTGTTGTCTCCGCAATCGCAACTGAAAGTTTACAATTTCAGACAATCAAATACGGTCACATCATTTTTCCTTCTGATCGTTTCCATTTCTTTGTCGTATGAGCAGGAACAGGGTGTTCAAATATACAGAGAGGCCCAAAGAGGACTGAAAATTATTTGAGTACAATAAGTATACATTTTTTAAGCTGTCATCCTGCTGACAAGAACAAGCAACATCGTCGAAAACTGATTAGAAATTTTCATTTCATTTTAACACACTTCGGTACGCAATCAGCCTGCTAGCTTCCGCATTAAAATTTTATATAAACAGTGATTCATTACATTTCCAGGAAGCCTATTACATGTAAGGAAGATGCTTGCTTCGAATTATATATTGATTGCAAATCTTTCTTGTGTAAGCGCAATCAGCACAAGTGCCTAAAATACACAATTTTACAAGTAAAAAATTGATTCAAAGAAACTTACAAGTCTGATTGAACTCATCCGCAAGTTGTGCCTCGTTATTAGAGGCGTTCTCTGAATAACGTAAATTCAGTTTTTGCTGTTCAGAGGATACGAGTGAACCATCATAAACACTGTTGTCTTCATCACTATTCGTACCCTTTTTAGAGTCACCTGCAAGTTTTTCGTGTTTTACTTCCACAAATTCTGTCTGAATATGTTTGCCAAATGTGTTACACACATGGCTTTTTCAGTCAGAGAATTATTTTTAATAAACTTTTTGGCATCAGAGCGCCTTCTGTTCCCTCAGAAACCGAAAATTAACAACATGAAAGCAAGAGCAGAAATGCGTACAGGTTTCTGGGGAACCAGTTTTTGGGGAAAGTGGTTCTTTTGTTCTTTTTGGCTTGTTCGTAGGATCGGAGCAGCTGTCTTGTTCTTCACTCTGAAAACAACCTCATTAAAGACCAGATAGGTGCATGGGGGATGGAGATATATCGCCTCCCCCAGAGGATTCGATCAGCGAGATCACTACCCCCCCAAAAAAAGAACGTGTTCTCCACATAGTTGCGAAGGTGGTTTTGGGGGATAGACTTTTCGCCATCCACTTCAGAAACAAAAAGTGTGATCCGATCCGCACCCCAAAAAAATTTCAGTTCCGGTGTCTGATAAAGACCGAAAAACAGATACATTGATCCCAAACTCAAAATTACTTGGTCAACACAACTTTTCAGACCACCAGCTGAAGCCGTCAGGGACATTTGATGGGACACGAACATGAGCGATTCCTTTTTCATGACAATTCTTTACTTC
>JAQGCX010001051.1:0-12520 GCA_034700205.1 Plectus parietinus | reverse complement strand
CCCCTGCTTACAGGTATGGTTGTCGTGGATCTCTTCTTTGAAATAAATCAACCGCTCTGAGTCGCACAATTTTTCTTGCAACAAATTTGTATTATAAAGCAAAACGTCTGTTATTACGAAACGACCTTCTCAAAATATTTCTTTGACGCGATATTTATCCTGCACATACCAGAATCGGAGAGAGATGCCAGCATATTTTTGACGAATCAGTCACCTGATACTGAGCCTTGAGCTGATGCAAATGCGATGGGAATGGGATGGAGAATGGGCATCGATAGTACAAACAGTACAGTCAGCCAGAGAGTCACTCTGTGGTTTAGCACCACCCACCCACTAAGGCTAATAAACGATATATAAAACACTATGAATCATAAACTCTGTGCGTACCAGCCAGCGTACCTGGCTTTCTTATCTTCAGCGGCAGAAAGCAAAATATGCACAACGCCCAATGACTTTCATAGCCAAATATCTTTCAGTCTAAATTTTACGCTCAAATACTCAGGTAACGTAACGGTAAAATAAAGCGAGATGAATGGACGCTTGTTTGTATATAACGTGTTTATTTTACGATTCTCATTGATAAATTACCTTCACGGTAAAAGCATAAAACTTCACGTTTTTTTCTCTTAGATGATTGAGTGCGCTTATCATACCAATCGCCGTTAAAATGACATTTTTTGGTTTGTTTCCCCAGTGGATATGTTTGACACTTTGACACCATTTGTTAACGCACGAAGCGTGTGGACTCTCTCAACCAGTTTGTCTGCGCTGCATGGATGCAAGTATGTGGAAGTGCAATGTATGCCCTGCTGCTCCATTTAGGAACAGGTCGAAACTTTCGGAACGCAATTTTGCTCGCTATATGCGGAGTAACGAAAATACAAATAAGATCTGCCTTCTTTCGAATGCAGCAAATTGCATTCCAATCTGTTGTGTTGGAATCCAGATATAAGCAAATGATATTCTAAGTTAATCGTGGGACACCCTGTACACATGAAAGTTGGCTTATGACGTCGTGTGCGTGTTACATTCGTGCATCTTGCTTCGTGTCATGCGTGTGCTGATTCCCAGTAATTTGAAGTAAAGTTTGTTACTCAATTGATGAATGATGATAATTGATGAAGATATTAATGGCGTTCACGAACAAAAATGAACTGATTCGATAAGAGGGCGCTTTTTGATTCAGCCAATATTCGAGTCACTACGATACATTATTTGGTTATTTTTCCTTGTAAATTGTAATGTACGGGTTTTCCCAATAAGAGGGGCCCTTTTATTCGGAAAATAGGTATTTGGTGATGTATCATTTTTAACCAAAAAAAAACGTTTGAGCTTCAGTTTATTTTGAAAAATGCACACACATTGAGCTAAAATTTGGTCAGTTTGTATGCGAAGCATTACTGCTCATTGTGACAAAAAATTGTGCCATTTCAAAAATTTCAGACCGAGATACAATCCTGTGAGTAATCATGTCGCGAACTGTCGTGTCGCGGGTTTACGGAAATAATTATGTGGCGAACTGTCCGAATCCCCCTGCCGGACAAAGGAACCAAATGGGTGAAAATGATGAGCAGCACGAACTTCATTTGTAGGATTATGAGTTGCTTCTGATTGCTGTGTACATGTATGCAGTTCGAGAAGCTCGTAGAGCAGAGCCACCAATTAACAGATCGCGGGGAATAATTTGTTTCAGTCATGGTGGGCGAGTGAAGCTGAATGCTATGAGTCGCGTGACGAATGAAAAATTCAAGACGACAAGATCAGGTGCAAAAACATTGACAGATGTTGAGATTGACCGTAACACATTTAGGCTCACACACACAATTGATACGATTGACACAGATTCCAAAATTTCGGTAAGAAATCATGCAATAACAGTCAGCATACCATCTACCAGGTTCAGGATCTAGTTTTTTCCATTTTTTCCCGAAAGCCTGGTACCAGGCGCGGCGCTTGAAACCCAAATTTATGGGGCAAGAATAGAAAGTTGTGGGGGGAAAATTTTTGGTCAAATTTTGTGACGCAAAGGGGCTGTGCATAAATTACGTAACCCTATTTTTGGGCATCTTTTACCCCCCTTGATTTGGTTACGATGACGTCATGTGTAACGAACCCTCTGTTCCCCCTCCTCCCTCTAAAAGGGTAACGTAATTTGTGTACAGCCCCAAAGCGTTGCACGCGAGTGCGTGAAGTGCACGAGCAAATCGGCTGGGGGTCCAGGGGCGCGCTCAAGCGCCCTTGCCCCGCCGGAGGAGAAATTTTTTGTATATTGGACGCATCAATTGCTAAAAATGACTTAAAAGCCTTTGAGGCTCAAAACCTTGTAGGGGGAAATCAAAAAGTTATGGGGGATTTTCCCCTAAGTTCCCCCCTCTAGCGCTGTCACTGCCTGGTACCAATGCCTACAATCGGACGATGTCCGCTTATAGCGCGCCCACATGGTAGATTGTGTTTTTTCCTTGACTCTGTTGGTGCCTCCATGAGTGGTCGGTGGTGTCGCGGTCGTTTCTGGCAGTGTCATCCGCGTCTGTGCATCGCCAATAGCTCTTCTCAACGCTCGTTCAGTCGTGCCGCGCGTAGTGAATGTTTAATGCTGGGTACCTCAACCATGACACGTTGTTTTCTTATAGCAGGACACTGACCGTTACTATAAATTTTTCTATTTGCAGTAACGCACGTCCATGAGAAAACTGAGAGGTTGTTGCGGCGACTGTATGGTCTTTGCAGTTTGGACCGGGAAATGACCATGTCTGGCTGATGATTGCAATAGGTTTATCCCATGCGAACTTTGCAGCAGTACTTCAATTCACGAATCATTGATTCAGACGAGTATTAGGCAGGCGATCAAGCACAACCATCCTTTGACATTAATACTGTCGCCAATGAGATCAGAACCATTGCTTGGCGCAATCGTCGTCGGCTTTCTTTCAGGTATCGGTCCGAGTCCGAATAAAACACGCATTTCCAAGAGACTTCTTCCGGCTACCTTCACTTTGTATTTCGCGCACTGCCTTGGATTCATCATGCAGGTGTACTTAACGTAAGATTCTGCGGTCAGCGCCTTGTGCAAATTTTGCAATTCTTGCACCTAAAATGATTCACTTCTATCTTCATGTTCTGGAATTATCATCGATAACACTTTAAAATTGAACGTTTCAACATGCGCAGCAACGGATTAAATGGGACTCTCATTTCACGCTTAGTTGACAGAAGATCAAAATCTAAATTAGTTGTATGTTTTCCCACGACAATCAATCATATCTGAAAATTTTCGAATACAGTATGTTTAGAAATGGTAACCCAGGGTTACTATTATTTCAACCCTCCTGAGCTCTGGGTTACTATTTCTGCATGGGTCATTATTTCTTAAACTACGGTAATTACAAATACCGTAATTATTCTAATAGTAGCACAGTCTCTAATAATAGCACAGGGTTGCGAATGATCGAAAAATAGTAGTACATGTGCTCCTTTTAAAATAAATACACTATTTGGCCGAGCTTGATGCCAGTAATATTGTATTCCTTGATGCGCAGAGGTGGACATTGTCGATGGGAGAGGAGGGGCAAGGCCGGATTATACATGGACCACATGGACCTCGTGGCCCGCCTACAGTCACTTAAGGGGGTCCCAGCGTCACTCATCAACCAAAATTGCACAATTATGTAGAAAAATTTGCCTTAAACTGAACAAAAGTTGAAATTATTTCGCTGCCGTTAAAAACATCAACATTTTAACTTCGGCGGCAAAATGTCAAAAAAAATGCATTTGGCGGTACGTTAGGGGCCACATTAAATTTATGGCCCAGGGTCTCCCTTACATTTAATGGGGAGGGGTACGGGGGTACGTACTCCCCCTCAGAAGGTCATGTACCCAGTACTGGACGAAGAGTGTACCCCCTAAAAATCTAATTGTACCCCCCCAAGACACCTCGGACTTGTCCACCTCTGGATATGCGCATTGATACCCAATTTCATAATCGAAAACGGAGAATGAAAATCAATTTCCGCGGATTCTGGGTTTGTGACCGAACGTTCCAAGGTGAATTTGTCAGGAACTTTGCTCATACGTTGTGCTTGTTGAGTTGTACACCAAAGTGTTGCACAACCCCAAAAGACGGTTGCACTTTATTCCAATCATCTGTAGTATTTTCTGGTTCGAACGCGATAATCGAATCGCTTTTTTGGCAAGTTGGCACATGCGACGTTTGACACTGTAAACAAGCAAGATTACGGTTTACGAGTTTACGGCTGACAACGCGGATACGAGTGTTTGCCCAAAAAATTCGGGATAAAATATAATTTGGCATCAAGCGCATAAATAACATATCGGAAATGAAACAAGGAAAGAACTAGGGAGAAGAAGGGACTCTTCTTAATCAAAAACTAGTTGACTTGACTTTCGGTAATAGTTGCGAAACAGTTCAAAAAGGGTTTTGCACATAAATAAGTATACTCTTAAAACGCGAAAAAGGATGCAGCATGTTAAAAGGTGTCCCTGAAATAGTCGATTTCCTGTACATCAAACCGCTGTTTCGAATTTGCAAAACAAAAGGACACCAGAACGGACATAGCTTTCTGTTGTATTGGCTGTCCATGTCCCTGGCTCGACCATCACCAACCAGAAAACGACGCTGACAGCAGCAGAAATCAGAGTTGTTTTCGACATTTCTCTTCAAAAAAAAAAATTCTCCTCTCACAAATGAGCCGAACGTTAGCGCGACACTTGAACACTGCTAGACTTGTTGAAATCAACCAATGATGTTCATTTGCTACAGCTACATTATGAATGTGTTTACTTTCTTAATTAATATGGTTACTGATTGCATCGGCAGCGAGACTCGATACATACAAGTAATCAGTTTGATCACGTTATGTGAGGCAAACGCGATATTTCAGAGAACAGAGGTGCATTGCATTAGTTTTACAGTCTCTATTTTACCTCTGACTAGGAGCTACGTAGCCCCCATCCCGGCTAACAAGCACTGAATGAAAATGGACCACCGCCGAAAATTTTTTTGGGTTTTTGAACTTCCCTCCAAAAATTTAGACCAAAGTATGGTATCTACCGCACCTACCCCCTACACCCAACCCCTCCCTCCACCCTCGGATTCCAGTTACAGGTATGCTTTTCAACTCCTCGCCACAATTTAAATCGCTTGTCAGTCGAATATGGTTCGCATACGTGAAACAGGGTCTGTGAAAAGTTGGCAATTTCAGGTGAAAAATAGCGATTTCGACCATTTCATGTATAATTTTGCTCACAAAATATAATATTTATAGCAATTCATGGCAGAAAAGTGCGTAATCAATCATGAAAATTGAGATTTGCTGGTCAATGTCATCTTGTCATCGGCTACTATTAGAGAATGATGCCGAAGGGATGATAATTTGTTTTCTGTATGTTGTTAGTGATGACATTGATGTGATATTTAATTAAGCAGGGACTCGAACTGATCGGGTCCGGGAGACTGGTATTTGATCTGAATCTGGGGGTTTGGGTAGAAGGTACAGTATCGAGCGCGAGAAGTGTCAGGTTCTCGCGATATCGCGCGAAACATGCGAGACAGCGCTTTATGATAGGGGAAAGCGCAGCGGAGCACGCTGCGGTGACAGGTGAAGAGTGACTAATTGGCATAACTGTCACGCGAGACTGCGTGAAACCATCGATTGTCTATCCTAAAGCACTATCTCGCATGTCGCGCAAGATATCGCGAGAACCGGACACTTCTCGCGTTCGGTACTGTATTTTACCCCCCTTGGGGTGGTTGAACCCCTCATCGCCGAGCCTATGCCCATGTTATACCGGTGTTCACCTCTCTGCCTGCATGCCGCATTAGCAAAGAACAATGAAATCAATCGAGTTTTCGCCTCCGAAGTGTTTTCATGGCAATGGTGTTATGTAAAAAATCAATTTATTGGCGGATAATTTACTGCGTAGGTTGTTTATCAAATTTTTACGAAATACGAAATGCACAAAAATATAGTGTTGTACCAAGCCGTGCTGGGCAAAACTGGATTGTGAGCTCAGGAGAAGTTTTCTTCACTACAGTATCAGCACTGTCAGAATCGAAGTTCGCTGAGAAGAAGTACAAAAGCAAATGTATATTCGTTAATGGCATTAGTCACTAAATATCACTGTATATACAAACCTACTCGCTAATGTCAGAGTAAAAAAGAAGATATTATAAGTGTGCGATTCTCGTCTCTATGCGAAGCAAAAACGCAAGAAAATGCGCTGTTGAATCAATATCCCTTGATCTTGTCGCCAAGCTTGTCACGCGCCTCGTTGAAATTGTCAGCAACCTGAAAATAAAGATGAAAAATCAGCTATTTTCCGTGATTTTATTCGTTCAGAAAGCACTGAGTTGACATATTAAACTTTACTTCTGAAACAAGAATAACTCTAGATGTGGGCATGAAGCAAATGGGACCCCAAATACTTTCAGTTGCGCCAACCAATCTAACCACCTGACTTGAGCAAAACATTCGGAGCGGTGGGTCACTGGGTATACTTTGTTCACTGCAAACAAACAAAAGGGGCAAAAAATTGCCACTCTGGTCGTAAACAGATCACTCAATGCGTACGTGCGTAGCTAATAACTTGGTGGGGAATGGGGCATTCACAATGCTGCGTTTATGCTGCGATTTTTCGCAAGCTACCTGCGTTGATGATCGACCGAAATCGAATTCAGGCCTGCGTTTATGCTGCGACTATGGATCGAGCGTAGCGCGCGAGTGGTCGGGTCCGCAGTTTTCAGGGAGATCAACGTTAACCGTAGAGGTTATTATTGAATATCGCTAATCTGCCTCCTGGTCTTTTGTTCTTGGGCTATGGCTGCAATTACCTACTTCGTTTTTGTTATGCATTCTTGGTGAGACCGGCGTAACTGTGAGCATGACGTCATGAGTCCTATAGTTAAGCCGGTCACACCAAGAATGCATAACAAAAACGAAGAGCCTAATTCTCATTGCGAACACCTTATTGCGGTAGGCTGCGGAAAATCGCAGGCATAATCTCAGGCATATCGCAACATAATCACAGCATTGTGAATGACCATAACGCAATGCACGAAACAAAAAGAGGTTGACAACAGGACGGGGGCGGGAGTGGTTGGTTAGCGAAAGAAGGGAGGGCACTGGTTGTATGTACATCCCTGTTGGTGAATTAAAAACTAACGTCATCTGCGACATCCTGAGCAGCATTCTTGATGTCGCGTGCTGCACTCTTCACGTTCCTCTCCACATTATGAGAAGTACTCTTGATATCGTCCTTTGCATATCGCAGCTCTCTTTTAGCGTCGTTTGCGACATCTCGCGGTGTTTTGTCTCTGGTGTACATGTAGTAGATCAGTCCAATAGCAGCCGCCGCTCCGATACCAATCAAAATCTGCTGCGTCTGCGACTGCGACATTATTTCTTTGCGTACGGTTCTTTTTGAATCTCAAAAATGCAGTATATCTGAAACGACAAGTAAATAATCCAGCTCTTGTAATCGCGGTCTCACAAAAGTTTTGAATCGCAGCGAACTTCTCCTGTCCGAACATTCCTTTCTCAATAAGATTGTAACATCAATAATAGCAGCATCATAATAGCAGAACGTGCTGCGATTTTCTCGTACTTTATCTTAAAACCGTCTACTTTTGGGGCGAAATCAATTTCAGTTCTGTGACTATGTAGTTTCTTATTTTTCAAGAGAGAAGGGGGTTGAACGCATTCTCTATAACCTTCATCATCACACTGTCACTGTCACACCTGAAGCAAAGGCAGCACGCATGATTCCTAGGGCAATCCATAGACTCAAGTCAACCTCTGGACTTTAAAACTTTTTCGAGCATTTTGAACTTGGAAACTTTTTCAACGATTTTTGCTTCTCACTAAAATGTGATGGGTAACATCTGGTCGGACTTTTGGCGATCGTATTTCCGGCTGTCAACTTTACCTGAAGCCTACATCCATCTCACTGTCAATCATTCGCGATATTTCACTGATCATGTGAGGAGCAAAAATCGTTGAAAAAGGGGTGGGTGGTGGATGGGGTGCTGCTTGTTTTTCGACTAGTTACCCATCACATTTTAGTGAGAAGCAAAAATCGTTGAAAAAGTTTCCAAGTCCAAAATGATCGAGAAAATTTCTAAGTCCAGAGGTTGACTTGAGTCTATGGATTGCCTGCACTAGTTTTTCTTGCGCTGTGTTTGCATATGCAAAAAACAAGCAAAAAATTTATGACGAACCGAATGCTGATTCGTCGTCGTTGACTGCTGGCTCTTCAGAAATCTCCCAAGTCGGACATAATACACTCCAGTAAATGTATACGATAATGCGAACGCTGTTATATCTGTTAAAATATAAATCGCAAAAGGAACAACTTCAGTGAACGGTTTAACACCACAGTAGCCGTCACTGTCTTCACCAAACGATTTGAAGAAAATAATGAGAGGTAGGTTCATCGCAGCGGCAGAAAAATACCACACAATCATAAGAGGAATTAGACGATTGTTGCCAAAAATCGAATGGGCGACTGAGAATTTTAAATTTCTCGGCAAGTGGCTAATCGTATAGAATCGCTGGGCTGCAATAAGCCCAGGAAATCCAAACGAACAGCAAGCCGTGGTTATCACAAGAGCGCCCGTAATTTCGCAAAGCAACATGTGCTCTCTCGCTTCCGTTAAGTATCCGATCAACAGTGCTACTGCACCAATGAATAAAGAAATATAATGGAAACAATCGGTTAATATGAGGCCAACTAGAAGCCAGTTGGCTGCATTTTTTCGTAAAGTTGCCGACGAGAAAAATACGGACAAAAATATGAAATCACTGAGGATGATGAACGTGTTGAAAAAAATTTGTACTAGTGAATACCATAAGGCAGAAGAGTCACTGTAGAAATCGACCAAATATTCATTCGAACAATCTTTGATAAGTTCTGAATTATTCGTGCAGTTATTGGACGGAATCTGTCCCATGATATCGTCGTTTTCTGTTTCAGTTCTTCTTAATATAAAAACGGATTTCCGTTTTGTCTCAGTAAAGTTTTCAAGTTGATCAAGATCTGCAGAACTTCGAGAATTTGTCATATTTATTAGCATCGAATACGCTCGAGCTAAAGTAAATAAGCCTAGAGCGCCAATAAATGCACCTGTTATGTCTAAACAAATAGAATCCGCGATCTTATAGACACCGTAGGGCACATTAGAAATGTAAATAAAGCGGTTTACGTGATTTTGTCTACTTTCCAGCTCACAATTTCTTTTTTTTTGCTCACAAGAAGATCAAAAAATTTCATGTGCAGTAAAAGTGATCTGACAAAATGCATTATTCTCAGAAAGTATTTCTTATTTATTGATCACGATAATATCTTGAAATTTGTTGAAAGAAAACCTAGCTCTCAAATAAAGCCCGCGATCAAATAAGGCCGCAAGGCAAATTCCACTGCCGCAGATCATTGAACAAAACATACACTACAAGGGATATTTGAACGTCTGAATGAAGCAGGAACCTTCCAATCAGCGCTTCGATCGTCATTAGTTATATCAATAGCAATTTCTACTCAATGCGCTGGTTGCTGAATTAAATGCCAACCGCCATCTTTGATTTTACGTCAATAAAAATATGTTTGCGATGATTTCTATTTCTGTTTTTGCGAGACAGCTGCACAAAATGGTGTGTTCGATTCAGCAAATTGGTCAAAGAAGAAAACATATCAATGTCAATGTTGTTCTCAAAGCAATATTAACAAAAGAAATTAATCTTTGATTTTACGTCAATAAAAATATGTTTGCGATGATTTCTATTTCTGTTTTTACGAGACAGCTGGACAGAATGGTGTGTTCGATTCAGAGTGTTTGATCTTCCGCAGATCAAAAACTTTTCATCGGAGGGGTAGCTGGGATGTAGCCAGTTACACCTATGGCGGCAGTGGGCCTGATTGCTAATATGTCTACCGTAACTCTCTAACATTATTCTGGACTCGTAATTCAGATGTTTACAGAAATACAGTGACTATCGGTTATAAGGGAATCCTGGGGCGGCGAAAATCTGCCGGAAAAATTTTGACCGGGCTTTTTTTTGAGAAAATTTCCGGGCCGGTCCGGGCTGGCCCGTGAACAGCACTGAATCCAACCGTTGGATAATCGACATAAGACGACTGTGTGGACACCGGGGGAGGAGGCGGGTTATGGAGGTGTGGGGGCCCCTAAGCATGGTGTCTCTATGGGGCCCCTTGGGAAGAGGGGTATCCGGGAGCGCAAACATGAGGGTCCTCTCTAATGCGATTCGGGCGGGGGAAAGAGGTGCGTAAGTAAGCTATAGCTTAGTTAGCTTGTACATTTAATCCAGCCATGGCGGGAGCGCGATTCGAAGCGAGCGGCAAGTATGTTACCTCCGCTAACTATTCTTAATCACCCTGACCTTCAAGTTCTACCTGGCCTGGTGACCTTCCTACGCGATATCTTGCGGTAACGCCGCAAAACTTCTTTGTCACAAATTATTGATGCTGAAGTTAAAGTTTTCAGTTAAAGAGATAGACACATAATGGTAATGTGCGTTGGCAGTTGGACGCGGTCCACATGATCATTGTTTGCGTTGTCAAAATGTATATACCATATGAACACATTATATTTACTATGTGAACACAGTGTTTGTTATAGCCTAACTCTGACGAGTTCCCGAAAGCAAAAAAAAAGCACTCAGAAATATTCCAACCGTCCAATTCGACGAAAAAGGCTGAAACACACTACAACAGACAATCTCTAACCATTGGCACACTGCTATGGTTGAAGAGAACGGTAAATCGACCGAGGAGGCGATTATTGAAAATGAGAATCGCCATTACCTGGCGGGTATCTCAAAAATCGACCATAACTTGGCAATTACGCAAATCCTGAAAGCAAAGCACTGCACCTGAAGTCTACGGACGAAACCGGTAGTGCCATTTTGTCTCCTGTGAGAAGCGCTGTATAAAAAATATTCTAAAAGTTCCGCGTAAACGGTCTTCGTTAAACTGAGAACCGTGCTAAATTCAATGGAAAACACATTCATTTCAAACGAGAAAACCAAAGCTCATATAAGCTACTCATATGCGCATTTACGTTTGAGCGCTGTCGTCAATGAGGGGAAGGGGGCAATAGCCCTGATCGAAGTAAAATGCGCAAAAAAAGTACATTCGAACCCGGATAAGTGCACAAAATGCGTATCAATTGTTAGAGCACACGCCACCGCACAAAGAGGCTACGTAGTTCTGCGTAGTCAGTTTTCATGTTGGCGTGTGCTCAAACAATTGATACGCATTTTGTACACTTATCCGGGTTCCACTGTACAATAACGTTCTGCAGAATGTGCATAAATAAAGACTACGGTACCCGAGAAACATTTTCAAGAGATCAATGCAAAATATTTCTAATTATGAAACGATCTATTTTGCTTGCTTGATGTGCGACGAAATTTTATTTAGGGAATGTGTCCTTCTGTTTTAGAGGCACTACAGTGCGGTAACATGCTTGCAGATTAGATAATGACCCATATATTTTGAAGAATAAATATGGCATACTATTTGAGAGGATAACGAGAAATAAATTGCGTCTTTGTTGCTGTACTGGGAAGAATTTGGGGTTTATGGCTTGGAATTGATCTGATCATGTGCATTGGGTCCTTCATCAGCTGTACCAGTTGAATCATCGCCAAGCTAAGTTGGAAAATAAAATAGGGCAAGCGAATCGAGGAGCAAGCTGAGAGGAAGCTATGTTCTTTCAAATACAAATCGAAAATTACTGTTCAGCCAATAATGGAACATGAATCGGCTTAGATAATGTGACAATGCCTTTTCACGCACAACTTTTCGTTGTAATTTGCATGTTTTGTGGAATCATTTGGGATTTTATTATAATACCAAAGTCCCACAGTATTATGACATAGTCACTTCATATTGGAATAGGTTTGGGTAGGAAAAAATAGTTTTTGGAAACTTCAGTAATAACAATTCGATCAACAGGTAAGACAGAAATTAAGAAGACTTTTAGAAAACAAACAGAAAACTTAAATAGTATTAAAATATAATTGACAATTGCGCAAAGTTGCGCAAGTAACAAGGACATAAAAGCAACCCGTTGCACTTAACTGAATCATCCTGCAATGTTTGAAACGAACTTGAACGGAGCAACGAGCATTTACGATCTTCAGTGATGTTATCTGTAGATTTGCACACGACACTCTTCCATTTGCATAGAAATTGCATTTACGCGGACCAGGCCCGGATTATCAAAAAAAGGACCGGTGGGGCACTCTCCAAAAAGAGAGCCGATATCTGTTAAGATTTTGGTGAAAATTCAAATTATTTGAATTTTTGCCCAAAAATTAGGTTACGGTATGCAAATGTATGAAAATTTTTAGGTATTTCATGCAAATTTTTTTGGGTATGGTATGTTAACCCGCCCCCCCCAACTTTTTGACCCGCACACACTTCTAGTCTCATTGGTCAAATGTCGGCCCCATTGGCCACATAGTGCGATAAGTTTCGGCCCTTT
>JAQGCX010001050.1:0-12526 GCA_034700205.1 Plectus parietinus | reverse complement strand
TTTGCGGTGCGGTTTGCGGTGCGGTTTGCGGTGTGGTTTGCGGTGCGGTTTGCGGTGCGGTTTGCGGTACGGTTGCGGTTTCGAAAAAACTTGCGGTGCGGTTTGCGGTGCGGTTTAAAGATGTTCAACACTGAGGTTTACTTTTATTGTTGTTATTGCTATTGATAGTAGCGTTGCTTAGCGTTTTGCATTCTCAACACGAGTTGTGGATAAGAATAAAACTATCAATTTCCTCGATAATAACTCACAGTTACGCACGTAACTTCAAATCACTTTTGACAAAGTGTGGGTAGCCTGTTGTTGTGGTTCGTTTCCAATGAGGACAAAGCGGATCGGAACAGCACTCAGAAGAAACAGCTTGAAAGCCGATTAATGAGTGGCAATCGCCATGTGTTGAGCGGTACGAGGAAAAGCTTCGAAAGAAACCCTAAGACAAAATCATTTAGCTCAAATAAACTAGATGCTCGACAACGAAATAAAGAAATCCTTCAGTTAATTAGTGTTTACTTGACGACAAATCGAAAAGAAGCTTCCGCTTGCGATCACGAGCCGCTCTTGCGTCGTGTCCCTCGACTATCAAGCACGTTGATAATACCTGACCATCACTGAGCCGTTCATCAGCCGATGAGTCAAGCCCTGAGCCCTCCCGCATTATCGATGACGAGAATATAATTCTCAAAATCAGACTGTCTTGGCCCCTTAGTACTGGATAAGACGGCATGCCGTTCAAATGAAGGACATAATCGCACACGCAAAGATCTTTACCTAATAAATATCACAGCACAGCAAGTCACTGCAAGAAAGTTACGAGCATAAAACATGTGCCAAGTGCACTTCAACATCATCACTCATCTTAATAAATATACCTAGGTATACAAGAAAACAATAACAAACAATAGAATGCAGAATCATTTTTCAATGCACTCTCTTCGAGTCGCCAAAGCAATACTGCAGTTGCAAAAGTTGTTCGTATCTTCTTATCACATGGGTTTATGAGTGTTCCTTTGCGGTGGTTCATATCCGTACAGAAAAGTGGACCCGATGACTACGGTAGCGCCGAGAAGGAACGCTCTGAAACAAATTAATAAGAAACAAATTAATTAGAAATAAATCAATGAGGATGAGAAGAGCGACATACAAAGAGGGTTGGAAATCTCCGAGAAGCCAGTAAGACATGATACTCGACAAGATGATTGACAGCGACACCGCGAATCCTTTCAGAATGTTGTCCGCGTACTTGACAACTAGCGCAATCACAAGACCTCCGTAAGCCTGCAATTGACAACAAACTATCACTTACGTTCAGGAAATATCATCCGAAACGAATTTTGAACATACAATTGGTAATTGCAAATTAATAGGATGGAGGCAAGCTGGTTTCAGGAGGCATGGGCGACCTTCTGTAAACCGTGTCAATCACACAGGATGGGCCAAAAACTTGGGCAGGACTCAGGACACCAGATGCAATTTTTTGAAATTTACACAGGATAAAAATGGGTTTTTGGAAAAAGGGAAAGATGATAAGGACACGACAAGACCTATACTCGAAATTTCTTCAACGGTTAACCGCAAATTACATGTCGTTTGAACAGAAACAAATAATGTTCATGAGATATCTCAATTTTTCGATTGAGTATCATTCATTTATATACTAAATATTTATTTCCTGTTTTGTCTCACAACGATATTGGCAGCCAAAATCCTTGCTATACGGTGCGTCCTTCAAAAGCAGTTAACCGTTGAAGAAATTACGAGTATAGGTCATCCCATGTCCAGTCTTGACGCATTCTGATTAATAATTCATTGTAAAAACGTTAAATTTTTCGCCTGCGCCCCCGGACCCCTCCCCCTGCCATGATAGCTTGGGCGCTACGACGCTTCGCGCCGCTGGTTACGGTATTGGGTTTCGGTAGGCTGCCAGGACAAAGGAGAAGCCGAAAACCTTGCCCATGTATGGTTTCAGCCAAGCATCGCTTATGGCATCATTTTATAAAACACAGCTGCTGCCTTTTCCATTTACACTTTGCAATGTTTATTTAACGTAATTCTGCACACTGACTTGATTAACGTCAGTAGAATACATGAAGCAATAAACAAAAAACGAAACACTTACTTGCAAGAGTACGACAATCCAGATGAGTCCGCTGTACCCTTGGAAAAAACCATGGTCCGAAATGGCAGCCGAATCGTACAAGTAAACCATGAAGAAGCCACCGAAGATACTGAAGAAGGCTAAAAACAATCGATACGTTGAGCGTTAGAAATCTTCCTATGAATGCTGTTGTAGAACATACCAAGCTGCAAGTTTCTCATCCACAGAGACGTGTTGGAACCCTTCAGAATCTTTTCAAAGTACACGCCAGAGAAGCCACTCGAAAAGCAGGCGGCCAGTACAGCAAACAAGCCCATCATTTTGTCCGGGTCAGCGAAAGTAAACCATGAACTTTCCTCATCGACCACTTTGGGGCGGTCAGAACTAGCTGGCAACTAAAATTAACAAGAAAGTTTGGGAATCGGCGAAGAGCAGATCTTACCTGAACCAGGGCAACGCCTACAGTTAGCAGAATCAACGCGACCCATTTGAAGCCGTTCAACCGACGACCCAGCATCGACACTGAGAAGAAGGCAGTCGTCAGAATTTTCAGCTGATAAGTCACCTAAACAAGAACCATTGCACCATGATACGATCAGGATAGATGAGCACACCTGATAAGTGGCGGCATCGAGTTTGGTCAGAGCCAGAAAGAGCAGATTGTTCTGAACAACGTAAAGCAATGCGGGAACGGCCACTTTGAACGTTTCGGTAGGCTTCTTGAAGTTCTCCGCATCCATTTCGGCCGAAAAAGCGGAGAAAGACCATTCTGAAGCACCGCATCATTCAGATACCGTCATCAGTATCACAGAGTAGATTCAATAAATGTACACAACTTACATCACTGCGGTTACAGTTTGAAATTAGTTACACGTAGGGTCGCCAGAAAAACAAACGTCAAAAAAGTAAATTTTGCGGTTTTTAGCTGTAATTCCGTAGAGTTCACTCCTTTCTTTGAATTTTTGGCTTGGGTGTCAGAAAGTCGATTTTATCCCGTGTTTAGTCCATTTTTGACCCCTCAAAAAGAGTACGTCTGGAAACCTTAAGGTGAGGCTATATTTCGAATAACACGTGTTATGCACCAGAAATCCCCGCATGGGTCCCACACTGAGAGCTCGTTCTCGGCCAAATCTTGATCATTTTCGCTGAGTTTAAACTTTTAAAATAGAGAATGATATTGAATGATATTGAAAAATGACAAGGATTTATATAGCTATTGGCGGGAATTCAAAAGTTTACTTCAAGAGTTTTTTTCACTCGTGTTCTTGAAGTAAACTCTCAAATTCCCGCAAACAGTTAGTTTTATGAATTATTGTCATTTTTCAATATGTTGTAGCCGGTATTATTCTCTATTCAAAAAGTCTAAACTCAGCTAAAACGATCAAGTTTTAGCCGAGAACGAGCTCTCAGTGTGGGATTCATGCGGGGATTTCTGGTGCATAAGCGACACGTATTATTCGAAGTATAGCCTCACCTTTAGTTATACGACAATGTCGCTTCCCGCAATCCGCATCGAAATGGATAACTGATTTAGAATTATTCGTACTATGCTGTGCGAGAATGACGAGTATGCAGGTGAAGAACTTGACGATCTCCGAGACGACGACGGCCGTGGACGACAGGTACTTTGGTCCATCAGTTTTCTGCGTGCGCGAATAGCGCAGGACGAGTACGAGCGCGGTGGTCTGCAGAATCAGCACCACCAACGACATCCATTTCAGATTGCTGTTCGTCTTGGCAGGAGGAGGTTGATGGCGTGGCACTTCGATCCGCATTCCCATGTCGTCGGTTGGGATAAAATGTCTGGAATAAATGTGCATAAACGGCAAGACAAAGAGATCGTTATGGATCGAAAGGCGTCCAGTGCGCGCACCCGAGCGATCAATTATTATCTCCGATCTGTTCGGTTCACCCGCGATTAGGATCTTCCGATCGCACGGTGGAACGGCAATGCGATCGGAAGCGGCGATCCTATTATTACCGTACTCACGTACCAATTTGATATCGCTTTCCACGCAAATGCGTTCAGGCGAGCGCTATTCGCTGCAGGACACAGAACATTGAAGGATTGTTGCCATACGTCATTGGCAGCAATTACTCTTTCCGGCCGCCAGACGGACTTCCACCGGCACGGCGCAGCGGATAGTCGACCATTGTGCCTGCTTGGGAAAGTCGGCGATACAATAGACACGCGGCGGCGTTCTGGGTCGAACGTGATCGCGCTCGCTCGCTCGCCGTGAAGACGTGTCCCCGGCCGGCGAAAAACTTTCTGCTCTGTCTGCTGTCAACCCCCGCCCTACCACCCCTCCCCTTTCTGGCGATATTCATATGTACGGCCATGTGACGTGCTCAACGATGCACTTTTGTTGACCCCCTTTCCCACGGATCTACCGACAGAACGACCGCCACGACTAGTGTGCTTCCATTCACCGTGTTGCCGTATTATCATGTGCTCCACTCTTCGCTCTGCCTTGGTCACGTTGCTGACCATATCGCTGTTGCTCACCATCGGTCGTCAGGTGCTCGACTTCGTTGGTCGTCTGTGGTTGCCCATCTTCGTCAACTTTCTCCACATTCTCTTCGTGATATTCGGTCTTTTCGGAGCCGCGCAGTTCCGTCTGTGTTTCGTCATCACCTTTGTTGTCTGGGCGCCTGTCTTCATCGCCTACAACGCTTTCATCGGCTGCTTCTATTTGCAAGTCGGCGATATGTTCGACCGCAACTCGCTCTACCTCAGCGCCGGACTCAGACAAAGCTACAGCTTTTGGCTGCGACACACATTTCTCTGCAACAGTCACTACAATTTATCGACCGGGCTTTGGATGCAGGATGCAAATTGTTTCGCCCCGTACTACTTTGTGGAGACGGGCCAAGCAATTTTGCACGGTCTCATCGTGCTACTTGCATTCATTATTGCGCTGTGCTTTTTGTGCACATTCCACAGGAAGACGGTTGACTCGAACATGTACAGCGGATCATTGTCGAGACGCTCGAAACAGCCGACAATCACTGTGCAGCTCTCCGATCCTGGATCGAGAGCGCCGCATCGAGTTAGCGCCCTGCCCAACGGCACCACCGACAACCGCACCAGCGGCTATCAGAGCGACAACTACGATCTGAGCAGCGGCTACATGAACTCGTCGTACGACGACAGTCCCACCTTGGCTCAAGTGCAACACGGCTTTATGCCCACGCTCGATAACAATGGTCGTTTGGTCCAAGGCCCGCCAACTGGCGGCTATCAGCGTCGAATCTCTGCCAAACGAAGAACTAAACGTCAGTCGTCCAAGGAGCATGAAATCGACAGTGACATCTACGCCGAGGGCGGCAGACGTAGCTCATCACGTGACGACTACTCGGCCGCAACGACCGTAGAACTGCACAGCGGTCGACGGAGATCGCGAAGTAATTCGCGAGTGGACATAGGACGACCGGATCAGCGCACGCGATCCGTATCGCCGATTCGTCGAGTGCCATCCGCGACGCAGATGGAAGTTCGGGGCCACGGTGATCACGAGTTTCCTGGATTATCCGACCGCCGCCCGCGCAGCAGTTCGGTCAAAGCAAAGCCTTTCAAACATTATGTGGCGAACAACGGGGTCTCGCGCATTCCGTCACAAGACCGTCTGGTTCAACAGTCGCGGTCCGTCGGCGCTCTGCAGATGAGCGAACGGGATGGCCGTCGATTGTCTTCGACCGAAGTGCGCGGACTGCGCAATTCCACCGATTCCGCCCTCAATGGCCCATTGATGCACCGCGGACGCAAACCGCCGCCTAATCTCACTTCGCTCGTCAGCTTCGATCCCAAAAGCAATACGCTGATCCGCGTGCAGGAACACATGAACCAGAGTCGAGATCTGAGCGTCAGTCATGAGACACTAGACTCGAGCCAGGACTCGGCTCCCTCCATCGTCGCGCCTGCGCTTATTCGACAACGCCCCTTACCCACCCCCACGCATCAGAGACCCCCGCCCCCCATCTACGGCTACCACCACCATCATCCACCGTCGGCCGACCGCATCAGTTTCGACTCGGGACTGCCCAGTTCCAGCAATGGTGCCAATTCCGATTGGTCGTCGGGTGCGTCGTCTCGGCAGCCCATCGGTTACGAGCCGGCGCTCGTCGACCAGGCTCCGTCCTTCTACGAACCCGTGTACCGACCGAGCTTCTACAAACCGCCGCCTTCTGCTCAACAGCCAGCCTACCAAAGCCATTACCACACGCCTAAAGGTCTGCTTACGACCGAGGTGCTGATGGCCTACGAATCTGTGGACGACTACGAGCAGCGACCGCCTGCCACGGTGCCCATGATCAACGACCAGAGTCTCTTGGTCTGATTCTGGTTGTGACTTTGTAAAGATCTCTAATACATTGCCGCTCTGAGATTGGTAATCTGGTGCTCATTGCATTTCACAACACTTGTCGGAGTTGCCACGAGCAGTATTGTCTTTTGCTCAGTCAGTAAAGTAAGTCGGTAATCGGCTAATTACCGACTTCGACCAAGTATTTACCTAATCTAGGTCGGTAATTAGCCGATGACCTATTGTTCTCCCATTGTATTGGCTAATTACCAACTTACTTTACTGACTTAGCAAATTAGTAGAAGACAACACTGGGTCTGGCCTACGTATGTTGTGCGATATTAGCTGAACTTATGGGCAATTGGTATTAGCAGAAATGGTACTGAAGTGATTATAGTGGATCTGGTCCCGTCCATCCCACAGCCCCACCCCAATTCCGTCGTTTTTTCTGCATACTCCGCAAATTCCTTGGATCAAAATATTATTAGGATGTGGCGATCTATTCAGTATCTTCATAAAAAAAACCCATCCAGGCATGAAAAAAGTGTTTTTGAAAACTAATTTTTTTCCGAGGAAGCCGCCGTGTTCCTTCGGACAAGTGCTAAAGCCAGGGAATAAGGTGAGAATCACTTGTAGAATGACTTCAGTAAACCAATAGTTTTGATGAAAGTGCGCTTATGGCTTGACCGTTCGTTACAGCGCGGCGCTGTGAAAATTTGTCATCAACTTTAAATCTTTGCAGAATTCTTCATAGATACAATTTGGTAGAAGATTAAATGATGGCGACAAACGATGACATTCGGTGGCGCAATGGACCGAATATGAGATTACGGTCTTCGAACGTCAGCTCGGGTTCTGGCGCCAACTCGGGGATTCATCTGTCGCTCGGCTCGTCATGGGCTTCGGAGCGCTCATCTGGTCGTATGAGTGAGTCAGCAAAATACGAAGCGTTGCTCGTTCAAATGGAAAACGAATATCAAGAGAAAGCGACCATGTTGAAAAACAAAATCCTCCAACTGAAAACGCACAAGACACAAGACTTGGCCAGAGAACTTCTGGTTGGTATTGTTGTGCTCAATTTCAAATCATCTGCTATTATACAAATCTTTGGTCACCCCATATGATAAGTGTGAATTTGACCGCAAAGGTCTTTATTTAAATACATCAACGTGGGTACTGGCCTGAAGATCGACTTAACCATTCCCAGGAGTCGGAATAATTGGGCGTGACGTCAATGTCATTGTGCGTTGACGTCGACGTCCGTTTCATCCGTTTCATTAAGTACTGAGTACAGTACCAACCAAGGTCGCTTCATGAAGGGTAGACTCCAAATTGTTAAGCATGCGAAGGGAATTTTATAAAAAGGGTAGCTATCTTAACTAAATGTTTTTTGATGTGCCTTCACTGTACATAATTTATTCCAGGCCTGATCTTCTGTCTGAGATCAATTTCGTTCCGTCAGATTTCGGCTCTTTGCCGAGTCCAACTGCGTACATGAAAGAAAAAGTGCACTTTTGAACCGCTGCGCCGCTACTGCACTTCCTGCCATCGTTGTCATTTGTGGTTAGGTAATGTGATACTTGTTAGGCTTATGCATAGTGCTAAAAATATTCCTCATGTGAACCGTCACACTCAGATTGTATCTTCATACGTATCTTTATTCTTCTTTTATTACCTACTTGTATCGATACAGGGTGTGGCATAGTTACCCTACCACCCCCTCTAACTGTGGACTGGAGCGACCAAATTTGATGAAATTATACCAACATTTACACAAATATGAAAGATACTTTTTCACTAAGTTTCGTCCTGAATGGAAGTTACCTGTACCGTAACCACGTAGGAGAATGTTTTTATCGGTTTAAAGCTGTTTGGTGCAGTGTGATTGATTCAGCTTACAAAATGTCGAGAATAAAATCGTTAGAAGAAAGAATTTTGATCGTAAAACAAATCAAACTACAGGGTGGGCCAGAGCTACCCTACCACACTTTCAACCGATATAACTTTTTACTCAGTGAACCAAATCAATGAAATGTAACCCACATATACAGCTACATGAAAGGTATTATTGTGCAAAATTACAGCAACAGAAAATCATTCCAACTCAAAATCAGTCCAGGTGCTCGAAGTGACCGCCATCGCTTGCGACGCAAGCTTGCGCGCGGTCCAACACGGAGCGGCAAACGTTCTGGCAAAATTCCTGGGTGAAATGAGCACTGACATTTTAAAAATGTTATTAAAAGCAGCGACCAAAAATGTCATTTTGAGCCATTAAAAATGTCAGTGCTCATTTCTGACCTCAGAAAAAGTTCCGTCGAAGGAAATCTACGAACGCTGCTTGATAAATAAGAGAGGACTTGATAGTTGAATAAGAGAGGACCAGTCGTTTGTAGATTTCCTTCGACGGAACTTTTTCTGTGGTCAGAAATTTGACGACGGCACGCATCTGAAATTGACGATCCGCCAATCTTCCTCTAGGTCGGCTGCTTAAAAATTCTAGAACTGCGCTGAAACAAAACAGAAATGAGTGAAATTTGGAAATTGCTTTACAATACGCCACGCATCATTCCCCCAAAAAATCAGCTTTCAATAATGACGTTAATATATCAAGGCCCAAAACTTTTGGAACTTTTATGTTTGTGTAAATGTTGATAAAATTTTATCGAACCCAGTCAGCAGTTAAAGGGGATGGTAGGGTAACTCTGCCACACCCTGTATTACAATGGCGAAGTGTAAACATGTGCATAATTGTCTTTGCATGTTTCGATAATACGATATTACGATATTACTTAAAGCGATAATAATATTCATTTTCTTTGTGCTGCGTAGCTAAAACACAGTATTCGAACTATTCGCCCCCAATTGTATTCCATGTGCCTCACCAATTTTCGAGATAAAAACCACTTCCTCGAAGAGATTGTCTCGCAAAGGGTGTGGCTAAAAGCGGAATTGAACAATAACGCGGCATATCCGATAGATCGTTGAATTGACACACATTTGATCTATTACTGCCGTTAACTTTATCAACTCGTAAATCGATACATAGACAACACACCACGCTCCACTCAGTGCAAACGAAGCAGAAATTTGACCTCAATGTATGCTGCTTGATTTTAGTTCAGTGTTCTCTAAAAGTGCCGCTCAAGCCTTGTGATCGATCAAGTTAGCCAAACTCATTTTTGTTATCGAAGGAATGAGCCATATCCAACGAGAGTGTTCGAACGCAAACATACCAACGTCGCTGCTCTTACGCACGTACGATGATAAAGATCGATCTTTTGCACATGAATATAGTCTAAGATTTGTCCGTTGCACTCAAAGTGAAGAAATCAAGCACAGAGCACGAAACAACAGACGATCCGCTTAGTCGCCCGTTGTTTGATGCGTATGTTGAACAAGTGTGAAATACTTGCTCCATTTGCTGAACATACTATATTAGCAATCGGATTATGAGCAGAGTGCCCATGGCATTACCGCCCATCCCCTGCACTAGTCCCCCATCTCGTTTTTAGCGTGTACTCCAATGATTCGTTTAAGTTCAGTTTGAGCCGAGGAATATGTGGTACATTGGTTGGCTAAGCCGTCCCACTGTGAACGTTCTATTCCGTTGCAGTAGACGTAAATTTTTCGACCGGAAAAGAAAATTTACAATAGCAGGTGCAGAGAATGTTCATCAATGGTATGTGAGCACTATTGTGCTCCAAGGAAAAAATAACTTAGTTAGATAAACCTACTCAGTGATTTTTTGAAAAATTATCTTTGTTATTTTTTTCGCAAAATTAACCCAGTTAGACTCAGTTATACAATTAACTGGGATAATAACTGGGTTTTTAACCCAGTTTTTAACACAGTTATCAAGAAAGAAACCTATTTAAGTTAATACAGTGAGCTATTTCGGGAAAAATAAATTTAGCTAAAACAACTAAGTTAATAACTCGGTTTAACTGAGTTTTTTTTATCAAGTTAAATAACTGGGTACAACTGTGTATGTGAGTGAGGTGAAGGAGGCTCAATGCAGGAGCATTAAATATCTACAGTACGTAGGACAAGTGCGTGCCGGACTGCCGCTATAGGGGATCACCCTGACATTTTTCGAAATATTTCGAAAATAACAGGATTATCCTTTTATTTTAATTCCTGATATTTTTTGGAATTTCAGTGCAGCCTCAACTCTACCTGATCGGCTTTTCTCAATTTACTCCCTCAGTTTACTGAATTTTCATAGATCAAAAGAATAAAATGTCAGCCGTCAACGAACGAATCGTGAGCGACCCTGTGCCATGGCGTTCCGGACAAGATCAGTCTGGGTCGAATGTCAGCTCGGATGGTAGTACGATCGTCATATCATTGTTGGCATCGTCAGAAAGTTCTCCGAGGACATCTGATGGCATCAGCGAATCACAACTCGAAGCAATGCTGCTTCGAATGGAAACCGAACATCAAGCGAGAGCGAGCGAGATACGAAGAAAAATACTCGAATGGAAAACGCAAGAGACGGAACCGATGGCAAGAGAAATACTGATCAGTCACGTTTCGCTTACTGCGTTCTCTTTCAAGCTTTTTAAAATTATTTCTGAGGCTGTGGCTCTAGTACCGTTTAAAATTTTCTTTACTCACTGATCGGCTTTCAGGGACAAAAATTTCTCTTAAAGACACGAAATTCTTTTGAGATACAATAGAATACGATGGATACCAAAATTCACTGAAAGACATAAAATTCTTCTGAGACACGATAGAATACGACGGATACAGTACTCGAAATCTTGCAGACTGAACCACAAAAACAAGCGACTTCTCCGATACAGTCCACGGAAGCAACCAGTTACTGCATTGAAGAAGAAGAAAGCACCGAGCTCAGCACCTTAAATGGAATCAAAAAGTTCGAAGCCACGTTGCGAACGGGCGGCGACATAAGTTTGTTTGTTATTCGTTAATTTGTTAAAGAATAAGTGGCATCTGATCTGTCTTCTTGGGCAGGTACTACTCAGCAACATCAGTCCTCCGAGTAAGAGTCGGACCGGGTGTGTATTTTAGTTAAGAAACTGACGATATCATTACCAAATTAAGTCATGAAACAGGTCAAATTGGATCCCACGGCCAAAAATCTTCACAACTTCTTTGTTATTGTATCCGCAATTTGCGCTGTTTAGAGGCCTTCAAGACCACATGCGAAGTACACGTGGACACGGGACTGCGAATGCTGCGCATTTTTGAATGGTCATCTGTAAGTTCGATTTTTCCATAATTTTTTGAATATTTTTTAAATTGTGCAAGATTAAATACGTAATCCAGTCGCTTATATAGTTTCATCGGTAATATTTGCCAGATCGGTTGAGCGCAGTAGAATTTAGGATCGTTATCGCACCTCCTTCTTCATCCCATCGACTCGTATCATTTTCGAGCAAGCGTCCAAGCGTTTCTGTTTGTCGCAGAAGTCGCCCGACGGAGAGCAGCAAGACACCACGATCGACATGTGCAACGATGTCGACTATCAGACGTTGGAAGCAATCTTGCGGCAAATGCAAGAGGAATATCGGTAAGAAACTGCACAAACCGTATTTCTTCTAATAGGGCGACTGTCGTCCTATAAGAAGAAATACGGTATGTGCCGTAATCTGATTGGTTAAAGGGGTTGCCTAGTCAAAATATAAGTTTCGCTGTTTGTATGCATTTGAGAGATTTCGAAAATCGATTTCGTAGATTTAGATTTCGAAAATCACATTAGTTTTGGTCATATTGGCTCAGAAATGGTCGAAAACTGCTTGGAAGTAGAAGACGATCCACGATGTGCAGGTCATTCAACTTGAAAACTGAAATGGATTTGGATATATTATTGGTAATCGCGTTGATCAAGAATATATACAAATCCATTTCAAGTTTTCAAATTGAATGACCTGCACCTATTAGGCCGCCATCTAATTCTAAGCAGTTTTCGATCATTTCTAAGTCGAATTGACCAAAACTAATGCGATTTAAGAAACTGTACATATGTACCGTAATTCTGATTGGTAAATAAAGTCTGCAAAAGAAAGCTTCCTTAGCAATTTATACCATTCCCACTTTAATAAGGACACTTTCCAAATCACTACGGACACTTTCCAAACCACTACGGACATTTTCCATTTCAAATAGG
>JAQGCX010001049.1:0-12530 GCA_034700205.1 Plectus parietinus | reverse complement strand
AGGAGATTCTCAGTAGGAGTTTTGCCCTCCAAAGTAGGAGTATTCTACTGCCAGTAGGAGGGTTGGCAACCCTAGTTATACTTAAATCAGTGAATTCAATCGCGTTTGCTGGATGTGTCTGCCCTTGTTGGTTGTAATAACTTGAAAATAATGACAGAGAATCAAAGTAGTTGAAAGTAGCGTTGAAAAAATACAGATTAAGAATATTTTGCATCATCAGAAGCTGATTTGTGTACCGTTTCAGATCAAGTGCGCGCCGTGGCAGACAACACGCGCATACATTTCGGCGATGAAGGGCAAGTGTCTGCTCGACCAGACCGGCATCGCCGACCCCACCGGCTGCGGACAGGGATTCTCTTACGTCCGTGTCTCTGCCAAACCCCAGAAGGCTCGTTTTGCTTGTATTTTGTTTAGAATAGCAGTTTCGTTTCAATAAAGTACAATGTTTTTGTCCACATTTTGTACTAGGTTAAGAGAAACACGAAGGGAACACCCGAAAAAGAGCAATGCGGAGTTATCAATTTTCGCTTCGATATTTAGTACGCTTTGTTCTCAATAGGAGAAACAGGGAATCACTTACTGTCAATATGTCAATAGCCGTTCGCCAAATAGCGGCTCACCATTTTGTTTGCGAACATAATTGGGAGAAAAGAAACCCCGTGACCCTTATCGTTTCGAGACCGAACATGAGTTTTCTTGTTTACCGATGGGGGAAATTCTGACTATAGAATAGTGTGCTATTATTTGGATTGCAGGAAGCGTGCGCGGTAGGAATGAAGGCGGCGATGGTCCAGGACGACGCGGTGATCACAGCCTACCGATGCCACGGCTGGACCTACCTGATGGGTTCGACCGTCAATCAAGTTCTGTGCGAACTCACCGGTCCGTTCATTTTCCACTGATATCTGTTCCCATAGGTGCACTGGCGTCACTCCAACTACTCCGTCCCTGGCACTCCTGTAGTTTTGGGGTCATAAATCAAAATCGATAGAAGGTAAATGAATTTGACCGTGAAACTGCTGGAGGTGCAACATTTTGACCCGAAAACACGTTTGATACCCGCTCCCGTAGGGCGTCCAGGATGTAGTTGGCCTCGGAAATGCGTTGTAGATAACTTGACTGTGTTTGCCTTTTCTCGCGATATGATTGTTGCCAATTTGTATTGCAGGCAAAGTGAGTGGCAATGTGTACGGCAAGGGCGGTTCAATGCACATGTACGAGCCGCACTTCTACGGGGGCAACGGTATCGTCGGCGCGCAGGTGCCATTGGGCGCTGGCGTCGCCTTCGCCTACAAGTACCGCAATCAAAAGAACATTTGCATCTCCCTGTACGGCGACGGCGCCGCCAATCAGGGTCAACTGTTTGAAGGTCTGTCGTGAATTCGCGCGTGCGCGTTTGATTGATCGTTTTGCTCTCTATTTCGACGAACGGGTACGTGGGCGGATTTCGCAAATGTTTCCAGAGTGCCTCTCACTTTCCCCCAATCCCGTCTGCGATGACAATATGTGTGCGATCCGGATCTCACTTTCTTCTTCTTTCTCCCCCCGTTCGCTTATCGGTGCTGATTCAGATCATTCTATGTCTGGCCCATCTTTTCTTGTCGTCCGATTTAAAGAAAGACGCAACCGGTTTTCGCATTGACGTGTTTGATTGTCGACAGTCAAACACTTTGTGCGCTTAGTCAAACATCGTTCGCACATTTTCAGCCACGAACATGGCCAAGCTGTGGAATCTGCCGGTCATTTTCATCTGTGAAAACAATGGTTTCGGCATGGGCACGTCCTCGCAGCGTTCGTCAGCCAGCACCGATTATTATACACGAGGCGACTACGTTCCCGGTGTTTGGGTCAGCTTTGCTTTCTCTCTCGTGCATTTATAGCTGGGCAGCAGCTGAAAGTGCAAACACAGTGGGCATGTCCCCATTCAGCAGTCGTGTATTGTATAAGTGGCTTACATAAATGACAATCAGTGTTGTCTTTTGCTATGTCAGTAAAGTAAATCAGTAATAAGCCAATACCGTGGAAGATCAATAGATCATCGGCTAATTACAGACTTGATCGAGTTGGTAATTAGCCGATGACCTTTGTTCTCCGATTGTATTGGCTAATTACGGACTTACATACTGACTTAGCAAAAGGCAACACCTAAACGCAAACAGTTGCGATAGTCGCCCGTCGAGCGCCAGCGCACATTCCCCCCTTTCGCTATTCGCGTCTTTGCGAAGTGAGTATTGTGTAAACAGCAAATTGCGACACTCGACTGAATTGTTGCATGAGACGGTTTCGGTTGATTTGTAGACGAAACGCCCTTCGTCGTTCGCCCGCACCCACCTGGCGAATCATTGTTTAATTTTGTCTCGTCGAGCGCCGAAGGCGATGCGATGTGTGTTACGCGTCTGAAGGTGAACCGGAAGCGGCAGTAATCGAGATGCCTGGGCAAGCCCCGTCGGCATTCCTGTCTTGTAATCCAGACCGATACAGACAATGCAATTGTTTTTTGCAACTACCGTAACGCAGCGCACTGCGAACACTCAAGTTTCTTTATCGCCATTTCCCTGACTGGGAGGCGTTTTGCGCACAGAACAGATATCCTTTAATCGTAAAAACAAGACAACAGGCGTGTACAATGAAACGCACGATTTTTATGGTCATTTTACTCGCTCAATGATGACTTTGCGTTCTGCACCGACGCAAATTCATCCGGCATCATGTTCAGGTTGATGGAATGGATGTCCTCGCCGTCCGAGAGGCGATTCGCTTCGCGCGCGACTATTGCAACGCCGGGAACGGTCCGTTGATGATGGAAATGGCCACGTATCGCTACGGCGGTCACAGCATGTCCGACCCAGGCACCACGTAACCTTCCTTTGATCGCATCGCGAAACGCAATACACCAGCATCATTTTCAGCTACCGTACACGTGACGAGATTCAAGAGGTGCGAAAGACGCGCGATCCGATAACGGGCTTCAAAGACCGAATCATCGCTTCCAATCTTGGCACCGAAGAAGAACTAAAGGTTAGGTTTTGGTCGACTGCTTCCTTTTTGATTGATGGCGAATATTGATCAATCTCCCTGCGGAATACGGAACTGTGGGACATTTGACCTGGGTCAGGCACTTTTCTTCATCGGTGAGTTTTGCGAAATGATGTGAATCATTTCGCATTTGTCGAATACCTTCGCTAATTTGACGAAAGGTATATATAATTGAAAGTGCAATGGTCCCGCCTCATGGCGACGTAGGCGGAATTGTAAGATGCGATTGTAAGGAGGCAACAGAACCGTGACATTTGTTCATAGAAAACATCTGGAGTGGATCATTGAGGATCCGCCAGACGATTAATCGCACGCTCATAAATTCTCGTTCGTATGAACTTGCACCGCAAACTGGAAAAAAAAAGCTAAATTGATCGATTGGCCCCACGCAGCGCAGCGCGTTCATTCTGAAATAAAAATTGTAATGACGCGTCGGATGGAGCGAAACTAGTATGGGCGCGCACTCACTCTCGCGCACGTGAATTCCTTGCAGGAAATCGACAAGGACGTGCGCAAGGAGGTGGAGAACTCGACGGCGTTGGCCGTGAGCGACGGTGTGCTGCCCGATGAGGCGCTCTACACCGACATCTATCATAACACCCCCAACCAAAAGATCCGCGGTGTCACCATCGACCGCTCGGTCTCCCCCAAGTACCAGACCACCGCCGAGCTTCTCAAAGCCGCAAAGGCATAGATACTGTTGCATTGTATTCGCCTTCAGCTGTGCGTAGTTGGTCAGAGATGTGTAGATGTGGTGATTGTTTGCATTGTGCAAGTCTGCGCGCGTCTACGCGCGTCTTCTTGTCGTGTGGTCACTTGATGTGATTGTCTGCGGTATGCGGATGTGTAGTCAGACGCGCGAATCAGAGCGTGAAAGGAGCCAGGTGCATTCGGCGACACTTTACGCGAGATTTGCTCATTCCTCACTAGAATATGTATCTTGTTAGTGTACACACCGCACACATGACCATTTTTTTTTGTGTCACGCTGTGTACTTTTACTCAACATCTTTGATAGAGATTGCGTCGCCCGTAGAGATCGATCAATTATTATGCGAACTGTTTTTGTTGCCGACTGCAGAATTTTTACTAGCACCCTATGGAAATGTCTCGATAAAAAATTGTTTTTGCACAGTGCGTCTGGCTTTCACATGCGGAAAAGACCTGGATGTAACGCACGATTAAACACGTTTGGGTACACCTTTCTTAAGAGACGAGACATGGAGATTTCGATCTCGATGCGGTTCGTGTCCGCACCTTGGTCTGCCGACGCTCAAAGAACCCCTCTTTTTGACACGTCGTTTGTAAGGCGACACGGCGTCCTTTTACTTTTTTTTGCGCCTGATGAACAAAGAACGTTTTTGTAATTAGACAGACACAGGGGGTATCTGTAGCGTATCGCCGTCGAAGTTGTCCAGTCTTCCGGTTCCTGATGCAACTGGACTGGCGATTGTGGCGAGACGAGGGCGTCTTGGACGACGCAGGAGTGATTGGCCGCTGTCGACGGTCGAAAGAACGCGATTAGTTCTTGACTCAGTTTGACACCGCCCTGACCGAGTGCGGGTCGTCACTGCCTGGAGGCGATGTGTACTGTTTGTTTGTACTGTTTGTTTTGACTAGGGACGAATAGGGTGCGGGACAACTTAATAGAGCGAAACTGCCTCCGGTCGATCTATCAAGTCGATGATGGCGACATCTGCGATGAGCGTTTTTCGCCGTCTGACAACCTGACAACCAGACACGTGACGACATTCAGGCGCCGATATTCGTTTTCACCCGAGGGCGTCATCTTTCCTCAGTCTCCCGCGTTGATCAGCGTCGCCGATATAAGTTCGATCGTTCACTCACTGTAATTTAGTTCCCCGCGATCGCCCGCCCGTCGTCCGTCGCAATCGAACCATGAAGACCATTGTCTTCGTCGGCTGGCTACTGCTTGCGGTTACCGTATTCGCACGGCCGCAGTATGGGGACAACATTGAACCGGTGGTCGATCAACCGGCAGGTGAGCTTCTTCCCTTTCTCCGCTTAATCACTTTCATTCACTTTTTCTTCAGCCACTGTACCAGCAGCTCCAGAATCCACTACGGTAGCCGGCGCTCCTGTCCAAGAACCTGGTAATCCCACGTTATCTGTTTATTTTCACTGGAATTACTGAAAGAAACACCCTCGACAATATCACCGAACGTCGATCTCCGATTGCACCAAATGAATCGAATTTTATGGGTGGTCAGAAGCTTACAACACCTATTTCTGGCTGCTCATTATTCCAAGCTAATTTTCCGATATCTCAAACGGCGAATTCAAAACATTCAACAATTATTTCGCATCATTTCATTTGCCGCGATAATAAAAAAAACCCTCAATACTTTGGGCGTGCCAGAATTATGTTAAATTAAAAATATTTTCGGAAAACAACAACTGAAACGATATACTTTGTGTAACTGAACTCATACGCTTAATATTTTTCAGCCGCTAACGCCAATTCAACAGAAACAGCGCCAGTAGCGGCATCAAGCGAAGCCCCTGCTGCAAGTGAAGCGCCAGCTGCAAGCGAGGCTCCAGCTGCCAGTGAAGCACCCGCAGCAAGTGCCGCACCTGAAGTTTCAGTAGCCCCTCAAGTTGAGGCTGTACCAGCAGAAGCATCCGCAGCGCCAGCCGTCAGCGAAGCGCCAGCCGTCAGCGAAGCGCCAGCAGCCAGTGAAGCTCCGGCCGCCAGCGAAGCGCCTGCTGCCAGCGAAGCTCCAGCCGTTAGCGAGGCACCAGCTGCAAGCGAAGCGCCATCAGCCAGTGAAGCTCCGGCCGCCAGCGAAGCTCCAGCCGTCAGCGAAGCGCCAGCTGCAAGCGAAGCACCTGCTGCCAGCGCTGCACCTGAAGTTACAGGAGCACCTCAAGTTGAGGCTGTACCAGCAGAAGCATCCGTAGCTCCAGCAGCAAGTGAAACTCCAGCTCCAAGCGGCGGCGACGCCGGTTACGATGGAAAACCCGTACCAGTTGTTGTAGTTCCTGATGTTACTTCCGCTCCCGCTGCTGAAGTTCCTGCGGCAAGTGAGGCTCCAGCTGCAAGTGCTGCACCTGAAGTTACAGGAGCACCACAAGTTGAGGCTATTCCAGCAGAAGCATCCGCAGCTCCCGCAGTAAGCGAAGCACCAGCAGCCAGTGAAGCACCAGCAGCCAGTGAAGCACCAGCAGCCAGTGAAGCTCCGGCCGCCAGCGAAGCTCCAGCCGCCAGCGAAGCTCCGGCCGTCAGCGAGGCACCAGCTGCAAGCGAAGCACCTGCCGCCAGCGAGGCACCTGCTGCCAGCGCTGCACCTGAAGTTACAGGAGCACCACAAGTTGAGGCAGTCCCAGCAGAAGCATCCGCAGCCCCCGCAGTAAGCGAAGCACCAGCAGCCAGTGAAGCGCCGGCCGCTAGCGAAGCGCCTGCTGCCAGCGAAGCTCCAGCCGTCAGCGAAGCACCAGCAGCCAGCGAAGCTCCGGCCGCTAGCGAAGCTCCAGCAGCCAGCGAAGCACCAGCTGCCAGCGAAGCTCCGGCCGCCAGCGAAGCGCCAGCAGCCAGTGAAGCTCCAGCCGCCAGCGCTGCACCTGAAGTTACAGGAGCACCACAAGTTGAGGCTGTCCCAGCTGAAGCATCCGCTGCTCCCGCTGTAAGCGAAGCACCAGCCGCCAGCGAAGCTCCGGCTGCCAGCGAAGCACCAGCCGCTAGCGAAGCTCCAGCCGCCAGCGAAGCACCAGCAGCCAGCGAAGCACCAGCTGCAAGCGCTGCCCCTGCACCAGAAGTTTCAGTTGCACCACAGGTGGATTCCGGTTACAATGCCGAGCCCGCACCATCTGAGGCCCCAGCCGCCAGCGAGGCGCCCGCTGCTGTCCCAGCAGTTTCTGAATCACCAGCTGCCAGCGAAGCACCAGCTGCAAGCGAGGCCCCTGCTGCCAGCGAGGCACCTGCTGCCAGCGCTGCACCTGAAGTTACAGGAGCACCACAAGTTGAAGCTGTCCCTGCAGAAGCATCCGCAGCCCCCGCAGTAAGCGAAGCACCAGCAGCCAGCGAAGCTCCGGCCGCCAGTGAAGCACCAGCTGCCAGCGAAGCACCAGCCGCCAGCGAAGCACCAGCCGCCAGCGAAGCTCCGGCCGTCAGCGAAGCGCCAGCTGCAAGCGAAGCACCAGCTGCCAGCGAATCACCAGCCGCCAGCGAAGCTCCGGCCGTCAGCGAAGCTCCGGCTGCCAGCGCTGCACCTGAAGTTACAGGAGCACCACAAGTTGAAGCTATTCCAGCAGAAGCATCCGCAGCTCCCGCAGTAAGCGAAGCGCCAGCAGCCAGCGAAGCGCCAGCAGCCAGCGAAGCGCCAGCAGCCAGTGAAGCTCCCTCCGCCAGCGAAGCACCAGCTGCAAGCGAAGCACCTGCCGCCAGTGAAGCGCCTGCTGCCAGCGTTGCACCTGAAGTCGCGCCAGCAGCATCTGAGGCACCAGCAGCAAGCGAAGCACCTGCCGCAAGCGCTGCGCCTGCACCAGAAGTTTCAGTTGCACCACAGGTTGATGCAGGTTACAATGCCGAGCCAGTACCCTCAGTTTCTGAAGCTCCAGCAGCCAGCGCTGCACCTGAAGTTACAGGAGCACCGCAAGTTGAGGCTGTCCCAGCAGAAGCTTCTGCAGCTCCCGCAGTTTCTGAAGCACCAGCAGCCAGCGAAGCGCCTGCTGCCAGCGAAGCACCTGCAGCCAGCGAAGCACCAGCCGCTAGCGAAGCTCCGGCTGTCAGCGAAGCGCCAGCTGCAAGCGAAGCACCAGCCGCCAGCGCTGCACCTGAAGTTACAGGAGCACCACAAGTTGAGGCTGTCCCAGCAGAAGCATCCGCAGCCCCCGCAGTAAGCGAAGCACCAGCAGCCAGCGAAGCTCCGGCCGCCAGCGAAGCACCAGCCGCCAGCGCAGCACCTGAAGCCGTGCCAGCAGTTTCCGAAGCACCAGCCGCAAGCGCTGCGCCAGCACCAGAAGTTTCAGTTGCACCACAGGTTGATTCCGGCTACAATGCTGAGCCCGTACCATCTGAGGCCCCAGCTGCAAGCGAAGCACCAGCCGTCAGCGCTGCACCTGAAGTTACAGGAGCACCACAAGTTGAGGCTGTCCCAGCAGAAGCATCCGCAGCTCCCGCAGTAAGCGAAGCACCAGCCGCCAGCGAAGCTCCAGCTGTCAGCGAAGCGCCAGCTGCAAGCGAAGCACCAGCAGCCAGCGAAGCTCCGGCCGCCAGCGAAGCTCCGGCCGCCAGCGAAGCACCAGCCGCCAGCGAAGCACCAGCCGCCAGCGAAGCTCCGGCTGTCAGCGAAGCGCCAGCTGCAAGCGAAGCACCAGCCGCCAGTGCTGCACCTGAAGTTACAGGAGCACCACAAGTTGAGGCTGTCCCAGCAGAAGCATCCGCAGCTCCCGCTGTAAGCGAAGCACCAGCAGCCAGCGAAGCTCCGGCCGCTAGCGAAGCTCCAGCCGCCAGCGAAGCACCAGCCGCTAGCGAAGCTCCGGCTGCCAGCGAAGCACCAGCCGCCAGCGAAGCTCCGGCTGTCAGCGAAGCTCCGGCCGCCAGCGAAGCTCCGGCTGTCAGCGAAGCGCCAGCTGCAAGCGAAGCACCAGCCGCAAGTGCTGCACCTGAAGTTACTGGAGCACCACAAGTTGAGGCTGTCCCAGCAGAAGCATCCGCAGCTCCCGCAGTAAGCGAAGCACCAGCAGCCAGTGAAGCTCCAGCAGCCAGCGAAGCGCCAGCAGCCAGTGAAGCTCCTGCAGCCAGCGAAGCACCAGCCGCCAGCGAAGCTCCGGCTGCCAGCGAAGCACCTGCCGCCAGCGAGGCACCTGCTGCCAGCGAGGCACCTGCCGCCAGCGAGGCACCTGCGGCCAGCGCTGCACCTGAAGTTACAGGAGCACCACAAGTTGAAGCTATTCCAGCAGAAGCATCAGCAGCTCCCGCTGTAAGCGAAGCACCAGCAGCCAGCGAAGCTCCGGCCGTTAGCGAAGCTCCAGCTGCAAGCGAAGCACCAGCAGCCAGTGAAGCTCCAGCTGCCAGTGAGGCTCCTGCAGCAAGTGCCGGACCTGATGTTACAGGGGCACCTCAAGTTGATGCAGTTCCCGCGGTTTCTCCTGCTCCAGCTGGTGCACAAGTTACTGCAGCACCTGCTCTATCAGGCTACGGTTCGTTTTTGAATATTTTTCTTTTTGTGTGTTGTGCTCATGAACAGGTGATTCTTTTTGATATTTTTGGAATGGTGATGTTATATCCCGTGCTTTCCGTGTTGGATTTACGGTTAACTAATAATAATTGAATTTTAGATTTTGCTGTTGATTCACCGATCGTTGTTGCTGCTGAAAAATCTCCGTCCGCTCGTTCTACTGATGATTCCGTTACCGCTGCAACCACACAGAACCTCGACAAAAAACCAACAGGTACGTTGATGGACAAATATCTTCTTATTGATAATTAAACGAGTAACTTCGCTTATTTCAGATATAGTGCAGAAGCCAGTCGCAGATAACAAACTCCGAGAGTCATGTGAGAATAGTATAATGTGCATTCTGAAGTGTTAAGTTCGCTTTCAGTTGCGCCATTCCAAATGAACTGCGAACACGAAACTGACCAGCGAGGCAAAGAATGCCGAGACTGGGCCAAGGCCGGCTTCTGCGAGACCCATTTGCCGACAAAGTTCCTCTTCTGCCGAAAGACGTGCCTGTGCACTGGTCCCGAGTTCCGAGCCAGGTTGAAGACATAGGCGTCGTCGCCAGAAGCAAGCACTAGTCGCTATTGCATGCTCTTGGTTGGAGCGCTTTGCATTATGTAGTTGACAATATTATGTAGTTTTTCGTTCACTGCCAATGTTTTCAACGAGTGTCTTGACGAAATATTGCCACTTATACGGTAACGACACCCGAATAACAATAATTTTATTCCTTCAACACTGCACATTCAACTCGTCGGTTTCTCTGACACAATTCGTTTCATTGCACAATATTTATATCTACGAAAGGGATATGTGGAGACCATCAAAAACAATTCTCAAATAACAAAAGACCTTTGTGGTCAAATGCAAACTTTTTTGTGCTGACCAAAATTTGTCTAATAACATATGAATACAAGGCAAGAATATTTAATATCAAGCAATCTCTGGCCAACCGCCCATTTCGGGTTCAAAACTGTTGCAGAACCATAGACTCTGCCGTGTTCGAACAGATGTTAATAAGACGAGAGTATAGTTCGAATCGAAAAAATGCAACGAGTGCCTAGAATTCTTCACTAATAATGTTACCGGTACCTTAAAATTTGCTGCTTAAAGCATCAGGCGAAAAAATTTTCTTTGCTTTTCCCTCTCTAAAACCTGTTCATAGATTTTTGCTTCATGGAAATGTTCATGATTTGTCAAATCATAAAGTATTTGATAAAATACATGGAACTGTTCATGAAAAATAATGAAATGCTATGAAGTAATTAGTCAACATGACTTTTTTCATGATTTAAATTAACTGTTCATTAAAAGTATAAAATATCTGATCATGAAGTACATGAAGTGTTCATGATCTCACTAACCCATCGCGTATGCGTCTTTGAAGTTGTATATGAAGGTGATATGATTTGTAGAGGGGTGATTTTTTTCTCTACCCTCTCCAATCAAGGGAGATATTACTCCGCACACCTTCATTAAACAGTTTCTACCTTCGAAATTTCCAACACGTTTTCTATCATGTCACTTCATTAAATTTACCAAATAATTCATTAAATTTAGTAAATGCTTCATGGAAATTTCCATGAATTCACTTCATTAAATCAACGAAGTAGCTCATGGAAATTTCCATGAAGTCTCAATTAGGCTCTTCACAGACCAAAGTTTGAACGAAAACTCAGTTACCGTTTCGAGACCGAACTCATATACGGTACTGATATTGGGCGCTTTGGTGCCTAATTGGTATCTTGTGCTATAAACGCGCATAGCTCAGTTGTGGGAAGTGCCCGTGAAGAGCCTAATTAGATCCATGAATTATTTAGGTGGTTGCAATCCCACGAACAAGTTGATGGCCATATTTCATGGAAAAAACCATGAACAGGTTTTAGAGAGCAGTTTATCATCGGTGAACTGTGGTACGCGACGTGTTAGCAGAGCTTCTTCGCCGACGCTGACGGCAGCCCGTCGCGCTTCGTGTCGTTCCTTTTCAAACAGATAACGCCAGCAGCCGATGGCGGCCAACAACATCCACAGATTCAACAGCACGAGAAGACCCACGAAGGCCGGCCCATGATTCCAGATGATAGTGGACACGACCGCGACTGCAATCTCAATCATCTAAAAAAAAGAGATCAACAACTGAACACTGTCTCGATGATTGACCGCCTTGAAATGTTATTGAAATGTATAGGGTGGCGGGTGGAAATGTACGCGGTAACACTAAGAGTTACGGTATTAGAATTACCTACTTCGTTTTTGTTATGCATTCTGGTGAAACCAGCTTAAGACACGATTTTTCTAAGGACCAAGCATGGCTCGGCACAGTTTGCAAAATATTTTTGATTTTGCTGAAATTCATGTATATGAAGTGTTTAGAACACAGAATTCGAAAAATATACTCAGATTATTTTTTAGAAATTTTATCCCCTAGTTATGCCCAAAATTGTTTCTAAAATTTCAGTCAAACCAAAAATTTTACATTTCAATCAAAATTCAAAAAGGAGTGCACCATTCGATTGGAAATGATGAGAGGAATCTGACCATAATCATATTTTTTAATTTTGATGCTTTTTCAACTTTGAAATTTTGAATACTAAATTTTGAATTTTGAAATTTTTTGGAATTTTTCAATTTTCTCAAAAAACCTGGACCAATGGTGTTCTAAAATTTATGCTGGAATGATAGCCCATGTTTTTCTCTATCGAATGGTATTTTTGAAATTTCAGCTAGGCCACCGCCATGAGAGAAATGCGAGCCGTAAGCAGTAAAAGTATGGCATTTTCCACAGCACCAACCTTCCACTGGCTCTTCCACTGGCTTTTTTTACAAAAAACTTGTACTAATGGTGTTCTAAAATTTATGCTAGAATGATAGCCCATGTTTTTCTCTATCAAATGGTATCATCAAAATTTCAGCTAGGCCACCGCCATGAGAAAAATGCGAGCTGAAAGTCAATCAGTCAGTCAGTCAGTCAGTCAGTCAGTCAGTCAGTTCCAATTTTTTGATTTTCTCAAAAAACTTGTACTAATGGTGTTCTAAAATTTATGCTAGAATGATAGCCCATGTTTTTCTCTATTGAATGGTATTTTTGAAATTTCAGCTAGGCCACCGCCATGAGAAAAATGCGAGCCAAAAGTCAATCAGTCAAGTCAGTCAGTCAGTCAGTCAGTCATTTGGTTCCAATTTTTTGATTTTCTCAAAAAACTTGTACTAATGGTGTTCTAAAATTTATGCTGGAATGATAGCCCATGTTTTTCTCTATTGAATGGTATTTTTGAAATTTCAGCTAGGCCACCGCCATGAGAAAAATGCG
>JAQGCX010001048.1:0-12533 GCA_034700205.1 Plectus parietinus | reverse complement strand
AAGTACCGTACATTTGGTGGGTCTCGACGCGGTTACTGAGTTAGCCGTTCAAACTCAGTTGCTGTGAAGGGGCTAATACAAGCCCCGTCTCCAATAGAAGCCCCCCTAGCGAGGGATCGAAAAAATAGAACCCCCGTCTCTAATATAAGCCCCTCCCCCTGGCCGAACTTCGGTCAGCAAATGCAAACCAGGTCAAAAAAGGATGTTTTATGATGCATGCGCTTATTAAAACTGTAATTCCCTATTTTGTTGCGATAAAACACTCTATTGTTCAAGTTTCCGTTGAAAACGATAAGAATTTGTCTTATATTTGCACAAAAATCACCGAAAATGATCGATTTTGCCTGAAAATTTTTGATATTTCGTTGATCGAAAAAATAGAAGCCCCGTCTCTAATATAAGCCCTCCCTAAAGAGCAATCGAAAAATAGAAGCCCCGGGGCTTATATTAGAATAAATACGGTATTCTAATAAAAGGACATGTCCTTAAACATTTCGATCATCTTTTGGAAGAAAATTTTGTTTGCAATATTGCTAATTTCGGTTATTCAAGCAACAATTTTGGGTCTCACAGTAAGCGGGAACTGCTTACTATTCAAGAAAAATTGTTGAACTATGATGGGTGAACGATATCATATCACTAAGTATCATATTTTAATCATAAATGATTATTTTATTACGATAAATCGATATTCTAATATATGGAAAAGTTCTTATAATAGAATAAATTTACGTTATAAGTTTCGCAAGGACTGTAAAAGAGGTATTTTACATGAATAATATTTAATAATCGGTATTCTTTTTGGCATTTTCGGCTATCTCGCTGCCTTTGGCATAGACATGCACCGATTTAGCCAGCAGGATTGATTTGAGATCAAATAAAGGGAAGTTCGAATCGACTGCACTAAAGAAAAATGCAGAAAACGTACTGGATTCTTGAACTGTTGGTTGACTTTCTGAATAATCGGCAAAGCATCTTCAAGTTTCTTGGTGGCTTCATCGCCTGTCGCGTCTGGCATTCCCATTAATCTGCTCATCTAAAATGCGTTTACAAAATTAGCAAACGAGCTTTACGATTACAATTGAAGCTGGGGAAGTAAAATGGGTTTGGAAATACAGGGTGGCCCAGCCAAAACTGCTCGTGTTTGAATTTATATATCTGCGTTAATTTCTAATCGATTTCTGTTGGGTTTTTTGCAATCTATGCATAATTATCTAACTTAAAAAATGGGTATTTGCTTTTTGTGCATAAATTTTTATCGTTGATTTGTATAAAGGTACAGGCGATTAGCACTGAAATTTGACAATGACAATCAGAAGACAGTTTTTAATTTCGTTAAGGTTTGCAATTTCGTTTAGGCATGTTATTGCAGCACGAGGAGAACTACACTACTTAGAATCAGTTCCAAAGCAGCGAAAACATTGCAGAAAAGGCTGACGTTTAATTTTTTTACATTCAAAAAGCTTTAACGTTGATTTTTTTTCGCCTTGAATACTTTTGTTACGGTAAAAGCTTTCTTTTCAAGATTCACAACTAAAAAAATTAAAAATATCAAGATGCTTAACATCCATTTTTTAAGTTAGATAATTACGCATAGATTGCAAAAAACCCGACAGAAATCGGTTAGAAATTAACGCAGATATATTAATTCAAACACCGGCAGTTTTGGCTGGGCCACCCTGTACTTTCTTCGTACTAAATAATTGGTTCCTGGACTGGGACCGTGACCGGGACCGAAATTGTCGGTGCACCGACTAACTGGACCGGGACCGATAAAATGGAAATTGACTGGACTGATTCCGACCTAGACAGGCGCATCTATACACCCAGTATAGACATAATTTTTCTATCCTGCCAGTCGCAGCTGTACGAGCATCGCGAGCACAGTTCGCGTGTTGAGTCGCTGGCTGCGAGACGCGCGAGCGACTATTTAACTACGCTGCGGCTAAGTAGACTCGAGTTTGTAGATTGATCGGAAACGTCACTAGGCAACGACGACGCAAAACAGGCAACGTGGAGGGAACGCCGTGGCAGTAAATTAGACAGGTTTTCCAAATGCGTATGATTCATCGTACACAAACGATTGTCATCGGACACATATGTGAAGGCATAAATGTTATAGACCCCTGGAACGCCCAGTATGGATATGTATTCAGTAACATACAGCAACATACATGTGCAGCGGACCAATGGAAATGCGCGATAACAGTACAGTATTTTATTGTTTTGAATCAATAAATCAATGTCAGCACTGACAGTATTCTATACCTTTCCTTCTTTTTTGCATGAAGAACAGGTCAATTAATGAAATGTTTGCCACAATTGTTCAAAAAATTGATCATTTTTGGAAATTTTGAAGCCAAAAATATGTTCATGAACAGTTTGAATTTATAGTAACCCACGCAGAAATAGTAACTCAGGATTCGGGCGGGTTGAAGTCAGGCCCGGATTTGGAGTGCAGTGCAGGGGGCTTTGGGATAAATATGAAATAGTGCACGGTAACAGATCGGAGTTAATTAGTGATTTAATCGTAGCTAATTACTAAATGGTGCATTGCTTGTCTCAAATAGTGCACGGACCGCAGAGCACTGTCTTTCTGCTGGCAAATTTCGTTTTCTGAGCGAGTGCTTGTGAAATGTCACAAAGTGGAATGAGATCGATTTCGATGTGCGTTTGCAATCGAAGAACGTTCCCTTGGGCGAGACTAGAAAAGCTGGTCGTCCGCAGTTCTCTAACAAGGTTGCAGTATAAAAGCTTCGTGCACTATTTAAAACCGGTTCGTGCACTACTTAAGACTTTGATTGGACAAATTAGCTAATTTCGAGGACCGTGCACTTTTTGAATGACAAATTAACTAATTACAATCTCCGTGCACTCCCATGCACTCAGATCCCGTACACTATTTAATAGCCGTCCGGGGCTTTGGGCCACAAATTTAATGGGGGGAGGTCCCTTAACGTACCGCCGGAGGTAAATGATTTCAATTTTGAGAGCCGCAAGTAAAATTTTTTGGACATTTTTGCTGCGGAAGGCAATATTCTGGTGTTTTTTAATGCCAGCGGAAAATTTTATGAACTTTTGTACAGTTGAAGGCAAATTTTTCAACATACTTTTGCAATTTTGGTTGATGAGAAACCGGGGGGGGGGCCCTGGGCCACGTGGCCCATGTGGCCCATTTATAATCCGACCCTCGTTGAAATAATAGTAGCTGTATGTTATTATTCCTTAGAAAACCGTATTCAGTATTGAAAAATACATAAAAGCGAATCTTTATTCGAGGCAAGACTAAACATCAATTTCATCTACTAAGGTTAGCACATATCAACCTCACCAACGCAACGCATTACCTTCCGCATAACAGCTAGTAGCTAACACTCGCCTTAATTTAGTATGTGTATCGATTTTTTTACCTCTGCTTCTTGCGCCAGCATTGTAATCCCCATCGGTTGATGGGGAGACGAGAGACGAGTACGACCGTGTCTATGACGCTCATAGCAGGAGGCTGCCGCACCCGAAAAATTCTTGACGAGCCCGTCATATTTTCCTAAATATTTCGATCAATAAGCAATAGTTTTTTCTCATACAATTATGCTTATTTTATCAAATCAATGGCATCCTTTCTAACTATATTGCGACTTTGTTTCTTCATTTTTACAATTTTTGTCCCTGAGTCGATGTCAGCCAACGAACAACAGAAATGCATCCGAGTCAAAGCACGTCAGAATGACCAAGACGATTTTTGCGACTGTCCATCCGGATATATTGCCGCGAACTGCCAGGAATATCGCTTTGATTCAGGAAATGGAATGAGAAGAGAATATTTTTGTGCTTCCTCTGATGTTGATTCCGAATATTTGAAGAGACTTGGTCGGAAAGCCGAGGCAATGTGTTTTTGCGACCGAAAACACCGAGTCAATGCCGTCAGAGAGTTTTGCAAAATAATTCCCATCTGCTCGTCGTCCAATGACAGATATATTTCGCCCAATTTGCCATTGACAACAAACTCATCGAATTCTGATTGCAAGTGCTTGCGACATTATAATGGCAAAAACTGTCACAGCATATGTGGTAAGTGAATAATATACTTCACATTTTGAGGAAAATATGTACCGAAAGAAGCAAAACAAAATACCATATCAGCCAAATAAAAGTAACTGCCGAATGTACGAGAAAAAGGTAGAGACTTACAAATTGTACAATGTCTTCAATTCTTTAAGTACCCAAACAATAACCAGACGTTTTGGATTTCTTACTACAAAGGTTTCAAAAATTTGGTTTTCAGACACGAAATGGTTTGTTATTTTCAGGGGAACACGGCTATTTTTCAAATGAAGATCATTCATCACACCATAAGCCTTGCCAATGCGATCAAAACTATTTCGGAAAATTTTGTGATACTGTCATCCACGACTCCGTGGAAATATCCAGCTTGAAAATCCCTGCCTATGTTTTGTTGATATTTTTTGTTGTCTACATCTTGGCTCCACATATCTGTGGACTTTACATTTGCATCGACAGAGCCATAGGAAGGAGAGCAGCTGATCAAGATAATTCTGACCCATCGTCGAAACCGTTTTGGAACCCACTTTCCTGCATTTTTCTCTATTTTTCTTCATGTGTACTATTGCAAAAATCTGATGATGATCGCGGAGAAGTGTACCAATTTGAGTCGTTCAGTCGAACATCTGATTCCGTTAAAATTAATTTCAAACCTGAGGCAGCTTCTAGTTCCACAACAAGCGACAACAAACCTCCAAATTATGACGAAGCGTTCGAAGCTGATACTGTTTCGCTTGAAGCACCACCCCCAACTTATGCTCAGGCATTATCAAATTCCAATGCCATCACGAGCACTTGACTACTTTTTCAGGAAAGAGACATCGTTGTGAAGCTCAGCATTGATATATTCATATATTTTTTCTTTGTTGAGAAACTTTGCGACAAAAGTATTTTGAATTTGATGTTGTGTGTGTTAATTTTTATTTGACATATCATACGGCAGACACCGCATACCGTAATTCTTCTAATAGGGCGACCCTTATAATAGGGCGACCCTCTCTAATAGTGCGACCCCCTAGCGATGGATCGAAAAAAGGGCGACTGTCTCCCTATTAGAAGAAATACGGTACCTTTTGTCTGTGGATTTTTGTCACATTTTTTGCGTACTGTACGTGATGAAACTGTATTTGGAACAATATTTTTGCATAAAGATTTATTTTTCAGCCCATATCATGTTTCTTAGCTTCGTAGAAGGGACAATGGTCAATGATCTTTAATCCATCATGCCTTGCTCTGAAAAATAAAAGTGTTTCCCTGGTGGCTAATGCATTGCTGTTTTCCTGCCCTGCCCACCGGCTCATTTCCTTCCATTTATTGAAGTAGGACCAAAGTTTAGCGGTGCAATAATTACCCCGTGCGCATTCCATTGAGCGGGACTAGGAATGGGAAAATTGCTTGAAGCGAGTCGTATCGATTTCTGCCGGCCGCTGCACAATGCATCGCTGGCACAACGGGAAATGCCAGTCATTCTCTTCCGGCTGGTTATCGATTCGCTTTCCGCAGCCCTGCGCGCGCAGGGAGACCAAAGCAACGCCCGATAGATGAAGTCAACGCGCACTCGCATCGCACAGTAGCGTGCATTGAATGTCGAGCAGACGGCATCGGCATCGGCATCAGTTTCATTTTCTCGCGAAAACCTGACGTCATCACTCTTAATGATTCTCCACCCTCTTATACAATTAGCATTTCTACTTATTCTAATTCCTGGAGCGCTTTTCTCAAACGAACTGTGTCTACGAGAACGTTACTATGTAACGAAGAATTTCTGCAACTGTTTAGAAGGTTTCACGGGCTCAACTTGTGAACATTATCGTGTGGAAACGAAAAGTGGCGTAAAAACAGAATATATTGAATGTGTATTGCATTCGTCTCTTGAACGGCGAAAAAATTGGCAAATCAAAGGCGCGATTCGCCGTACTTGCATATGTGACAAAATTTCGACGCTTTCTGGCCCAGAATCAAAAGTTTGCGAAGTGGTGCCAGAATGTCGAGACACTTATCAACTTGATCTGGCCGATTTGCCATCCAAATACTCGATTGGACCGCCAACTTGCAAATGTGTTCGGGACTGGAAAGGCGACAACTGTCCCAACATTTGCGGTTAGTTAGTTTTTGAATTGTAAATCGGGTTTTCTCCTAAAATAAACCCGCGATGCACAAGATCTAAATGAAAACGCATCATTTAGCATTTGATTACAAGTAATCATAGCAATGAATTGAGTCTGAGGTTGACTAGGAGTGGGGGGTATGGATTGACTTTTTTCTGATGGGTAAAATCGTGACGCTGCAGGCAAAACGGCAAACGGACTGGCTGTGACAGACACACATTTGCGACAGGTTAGTGGTTGCTAAGCGACATGCACACCGCACGTGCGCACGAAATACGTTTTGCTTCTGTCGCCTAGCAACCACTAACCTGTCGCAAATGTGTGTCTGTCACAGCGCTTGCGTTTGCCGTTTTGCCAACAGCGTCGGGATTTTACCCATCAGAAAAAGGTCAATCCATACCCCCCATACTCCCAACGCCCACGGTCGGTGCACTTATTAATTTTGAAGTGGGTGCACCGGGACCGGAACCGGAACCGGAACCGAGATCATTTTTGTTGATCAATTACTGGACCAGGACCAATTGTCTGGTTATATATGCGGTCCGTGTACCGGGACCGAGACCGATAAATGATGATGCACCGATTAATTTTGAAGTCGGTGCACCGCAGGCGCAGCGCTAGAAAAAAATACGGGGGGGAGGAAATTTGTCAAAAAATTTCGCCACTACGTGGCGAATGCGCTCTTTTCAACGGGAAGTATTCCCCCAGTGTTGAAAATCTTTGAACCGCACCGCACCGCAAACCGCGCTTTGCGGTGCGGTTTTGGATGGGCTTCAGCGGTGTGCGGTGCGGTTTGCGGTGCGGTTGCGGTTTCGAAAAAACTTGCGGTGCGGTTTAAACATGTTCAACACTGGTATTCCCCCCTAGCGCCGCCCCTGGGACCGGGATCGAGATCATTTTCATTGACCGATTACTGGACCAGGACCCATTGTCTGGTTATATATGCGGTCCATGTACCCGGACCGAGACCGATAAATGCCGATGCACCGATAAATTTTGAAGTCGGTGTATCGGGACCAGGACCGGGACCGAGATCATCTTCGTGGACCGATTACCGAACTGGGACCTATTCCGAGCTGGACCTACGCATCTAGAGTTTTTTGTCACTGGTCATATTTTGAGTCAAACTTCATCTTGATACAGTTACAAAAGGAGGAACAGATAGTATTGTGCCACTATGATTTCAGGTGCTCATGGACATATGTCGAACATCACTGAATCGAGGGAGGCACCTTGCCAATGCGACTTAGGTTACTCTGGAAAGTTCTGCGATGTGGCAAAACTTGAAAGCGAAGCAGGCAGCAATCTCAGCCTGGAATTCCCTGCATTTCTTCTCCTAGTTGTTGTGGTTTTCTACATATTCCTACCCATTGCGCTGTGCATTGAAAAAGCGATTAAGAAGCGAGAAGAACGAGACAGAAATGCGCCACGCCCACAAGCGAAGCGATTTCGGCGATATACTTGGAATCCCAGTCTTGGTCGACAACGACCTGACCTTCTATCTGTCCTTCAATCTGATCAATCCGGACCCCCCTTCCGTAAATTCAGCAACGAACAGCCACCCTACTTTTCCCCCATACTTCGGCCTGACTCTGATTTCACTCGTCAGCTTGAACCGCTTCAACCATCTGCTGCGCCGAGCGAAATCTGTCTGGAGTTGGTTGAGGCGGATGCCGCGGAACCAATCGACGAAACCCCACCACCGAGCTATGCTGAGGCGTTGAAAGTGTTGACCCTGTACTCTGTTTGATTACAGGTGCCGATTATGCACTGTTTGCAGTGATGTTCAGGGACGGCCCGAAAGGAAAGTACCCGGCCCGGGCCTGAACAAATTCATCGGGCCGGGCCGCGCCGATTTTCAGAGAAATTATTGAATGTAACATTTCAAAATTATCGATATGTAGAACAACTTATTTGACAAAATGTCAATTGCAAAATATGCAGAGTATGCAAAATGTCAATTTTGAACGATTTATGACTTGGCAATCAGTCAAATTGACGGTCTATATCTACTTTTCGTCAGCTTTTTCTTCTCTTTCGGTCAAGCCGACCCGGAGGGAAAGTACCGGGCCCGGGCCGGACCCGGGCCTGAAAAAGTTTGACCGGGCCGGGCTTTTTTTTCGGCGAAAATTCCGGTCTTTGAACATCACTGGCTGTTTGTTTTGCACATAAGTGTACTTGGTACAGACATAAAAGGATATGGAGGATGTTCCCTGGCCCGTAAATTTTCGGTACTAAATCCCCCCAATCCCTTCGACCTTACCCATGTCCTTTACGTAAGACTGCGGATTTCAGATTTCGGAAATAAATTTGCATATTCCCCCAATCTCGGAATCAAGCACACCTATATTTTGTTGTACTTTTATTGACTTAGTTTCTGTTTGCATATATTTGTTGTGTACTTACTTGAATAGCTGACAGTCATTGCAAATAGCAATTTTGCACCGTAGGTATATCAGGGAGTTCTTTTTGCGAAATTATAGTTAGTTGTTGCGCAGATAGTTGATATTAGCTTTGTTTATTCGATTGATTCCTGTAAACGGTAAATTCTAAGCGATTCCTTGAATTTCGTGTGAATTCCACTCAGTAATCTTTAACTTTGTCTGCCTCCTTGAGCTGTCAGCTCGAACTTTACCCGTTGAAAGGTGCGTTACTACAGCATAAATTTTTGCTGCTACTTGGGCTTTTAAAAGCTGCATTATGCAGTTTTATTGCAGACTACTATTTGTTCAAATTTTCAATTGTCGCGTGAGTATTTTTGCATCATAAAAAACATTATTTTCTTGACAAATCTGAGGCTTTCGCAACCAACACAAAGATTAATTGAAAATTGAATCCAATTTATTTAAATCATTACCGAATAATTACAAACATGTGATTTGACACTGCAATACATACAGATTAAAAACGCGTAAAAAACAATTTTGTGCACAAAATCAGTTTGACATTGACACAAGCAACACTACGTACCTATCCATCCCGAAAAATATGGTACATTTTCGTTGTAATTCATAAATATCGCATATATACTCAAATCGTAATTATAAATTTGCGAATCAAAAGATACAATAACGCAAACGAATAGAACTTTTTTCACCAGCCAAAAATCAGCCAAAAACTGAAACGAAATACCGATGAAAATACTTCATGGGAACAGAAACATCGCATATCACAATTAATGCGCCCCAAAAGGGAAAGGTACCTGACTGAACTTCACGCCATCGGGGGCCCTTGGATGGGATTTTAGCAGTGATGTTCATGGGCCGGCCCACGGAAAAAAGGGTGGGCCGTAGGCCGGACCTGGGCCTGGGCCGGCCCGTGGGCCAATTTTTGAGTATTTTGTGCGCCCTGGGCCGGCCCACGGCTCACTGAGTTGAAATTATGTACCTACAGTATCTGATTCTGGTGAACTTGAATGCATTATATGACAAAGAAAAATTTTCTTGTGTAGATAAAATTGCACGTTTGCAGAAAATTTACATGATTTGATGCATAATTAGCTACATATAAAATCGAGGGCCAGAAAAAGCCCGTGGGCCGGAAAGAAGCCCACGGAAAAAAGGGTGGGCCGTGGGCCGGGCCTGGGCCGGCCGCGGGCCGATTTTTGAAACTTTGTGGCCGTAGGCCTGATATTCTGTTTTTGGTGGGCCGGCCCGCGGGCCAGTCCATGAACATCACTGGATTTTAGACCACTTAACGGTGGCGCAAAAAGGGCATTCTGTGTCTGTACAAAAGTAGTTCCCTCAAATATAAACATCGTACAGAAAGATTTCGAAACTTTTCTCTTCTATCTATAGCGATCTCCTCTGACTTAATGTTGTTCTAAATTCCAAAACAATCATGTTGTCCATTCCCTCTCTTGTCCCACTTTTGTTTTACCTAGTGGAACTAAGTGGAACTTTTTTTTGTATTACCTAGTGGAACTAAGTCTCTGAAACAAAAACTTTTCCACCAACCTGTAGTTGTGGTCACGTCAGGTGTAGTGGATGGTTCCTTGTTCCAGAAGTGAAGCCAAACAAAAAGTCCGGCAGCAGCAAAAATCAGAATCAAAACCATAAGAGTGACGACGACAATCCAGCAACAGCAGTTGCGTTTCATACAATCTTCCTGGCTATGATTTCTTTGGATCTCAGGATCCACACTGGGACGTTTGCGTGGCTTTCCCTTTCGTTTATCATACCGTCCTCGACGAGGATTCTCACTACGTTCACTCTCCTTAAAAAAAATGAAACCCAATTTTTCGAGGTGGGTTCGGCATGAAGTTTCTAACGGTGATGGGATCGGGTCGGCCCGACCCGACTTCGGGTTGCGACACGACCCGACTCGGGTTCCGGGTCGGCCCTACGACAAGCCATCGGGTTCGGGTTCGGGTCGAAAGTTTTTGAGTCGGGTCGGGTTCTGGTCCACTCTTTCGACCCGACTAAGTTGAGACACAAAAATGAGCAACTGTTCAAGAAAAAACTGATGAAAATTTCAAAAAAATGTTTAGAATTACTGTATTCAATGAAAATCGGCAATTTTGGGCGACTATTAGAAATATGTCCGTTTTTGTTGGCTTGTCGGGTGGGTTTGTTGGATGCTGTGGGGTGGTCGGGTCGGCCCGACGACAGGCGGTGGGAAAAGCCGACCCGATCCCATCACTGGTTTCTACCTCGCCAGAGCTGTGTCGTCGGCCTCGAGATCTGTTATAGTCGTCATCGTCGTCTCGATAGTCTTTGTGATTACCACTCGATCTTGGCGTTGTGATAGGTGCAGGATTTACTGTCGCCATGTTCGGCTGAAATATTTTATGTCGTTCAGTTAGCATTTAACAAAGATGTCTTTGATAACAGTGGACTGGGAGGGTCATATCGTATTTATATTATTATTAGGACAGTCTCTAAAAATAAGGACACCCCCTAAGTCCAATTCAGCTACTGAGCATGCGATATTTTTTTGCGTCATTTATGTGTCTTTCACATTGAGAAGTGTTTTGCTCGGTTTCCTTTCACTTTTTCCTTGGAAATATTGCAAATTTATTGAATCAAGATCAAAACCCTGAGTGGCGATTTTGGAATTTTAAGGGGATCGAAACATATGCGGACACGTCCTTATATTAGAATAAATACGATATTTTTTCGTTCAAATTTAGGCGCAAGATTTGATCTACCCACGCCACGCCCGCCGTCAAATGTGTGCAAACGCTGGGGAAGTTTCATGTCTCTTGTCTGGTACAGGCAGTATTCACCGATTTATGGGTAAACTAGGGATCAATTAAAAAAAAACAAGAATAATTTTTTGACTCTTATGGCGCAATTTTGCAAATTTTCACCTGCGATTGTGAAACCACAGATGATGCCACAGAAGGTGTAATTGAGTGTTGTGGTTGAACCAATGTTGGCACCTGCAAGTTGTACTGTGGATATGGTCCCGGAGTCGGTTCTTGAGGCGACTGTGAGTGTTGACTCATTGAAGGCAGGTGTTTCATCGGGTCTTGCGGATATCCAGTTGGTGTTTGTGGCTGCATTCCATTGAACGGGTAACCAGACTGCTTTGTCATCTGCATTTCCCCTCCATATGATTGTTGCTGCGGTTCGAGGTACATCGGTGGTGGCGCCTAAAAAGCAGAATGATTACAGATTTTTAAAAAAATTATTGTGATTTATCTTGTGAAAACAGCAAGGACTGTTGCTGGTGTAATTGGGGTCTAACTCCGAGCTTGGGGACCTCGCAAGAAAAAATTTCAAATTTCCAGGGGAATTCGTAAGTTTTCAAGTGCAAATTAGGGAAAATTACGAATTCTACAGGAATTCAAATTTTTGCTGATTTTAGAAAGATTTTAAAAGTCTGTTCACTTTGGTCCGGTTGAGGGCCACCATCAACCCGCTCGGCGGCGTCGCGAGATCTCTGGTTTTGTAATTTTATACAAAAGAAAATTGGTGCATTTTGCAACGTTTAAATTGGCGCCCACGAAATTTCTCAACCAGATGATAGTTGATCACAATGTGGTTACCATAGGGTGCGCCAGGTTTAGTGTAAACCGCCCGCACTGTTTCCGTCGCTGGACCTGTCGTGGGAAATTCGAATAGCATAATTTTCATGGCTATTTTCTATTTTCATGGTGAAAATGAGTCACTAATAGTAGCCCAGGGCAGAGGCGGGCAAGGTTTGACCCCTAGGGGGGATTTAGTACCAAAATTTTTGACCCCGGGGGGCAGGCGCGTAGCTAGAAACCGAAGGACGGGGGGACAAATCAGCTCGTCAGGGGGGCAAAATCGAAAAGAGATAAGGGGGACCCATATCATTTTTCCGGAATTTTCCGGAATTAAGAATTTACGGGGGGGGGCAATTCCGAATGACGGGGGGGGGGGGGGGGGGGGGGGGGGG
>JAQGCX010001047.1:0-12536 GCA_034700205.1 Plectus parietinus | reverse complement strand
AGGTGAGAAGAACGTCATAGAATGTTGACTTCTGTTCACCACCCCTACTTTCATCTTTCATCGCATCAAAGGCTAAATAAACTTTAACATCTTCCCACAATAGTTTTACAAAACTTTACGTCAGAACGTAAGTTGTGAATGGAGATGATTCATCGATTGAAACTATGTTACGATGTTAGACATTGAATATAGCAGCTTGTCATCGCCCCTAGCAAATTAGCACAAATTGAAATCGATCAATCAAAATATAGTGCTGTTTAATTTGCGATGCAGACTTCATATCTAATCATCATGCAGTATTGCTCGCAGCGAATGTTCATCTCGAAATTCAATCAGTTTTTGAGTATTTCGCCGAAAATTAAGGGGAAGTTAATTTTTGTTTGAATGTGAATTTAAGTCAAGAAAGATCAGTTTGAAAAAAATTCTATTGCAATCACGCATTTATTGTGATCATTTCTTAGCCTTGATAAAATCATAAACAATGCTAAATATTATTTTCAGCGAGTTTCGAGATTATATAGCCCAAGCTCACCATACTGATTGTCGAAGAAAGCACAAAATATATATCGCATGGCTATTAGTCTCTTTGGTTGACAATGTGAACAACTTTACTGAACGATCTGAAGTTATGTGCAAAAACATGGAATTGTACAAGTAAACGATTTCTGCAATGTACTGCATTGTAAACTGAGAGATTTACATCATGTTCTGCAAAATATGATAGAAATATCCATTTCGCATAGTAGAAAAACAGATACGACCCAGAGGCGCCAGAGCGACGAAATGTGGCTGAAACACTCTCCAATCTGAAAAGATGATTGAATGATCATCACATATCAGCCACCACCACTTCTTCGCACCATCCTCAGGAACACCGAAATTTGTCGACTTCTTGGTTTGGTTGGTCCCTTCCTCATTTCCATTAACCAATAGCACTTTGATGCGTTAAAATTCAATGGACCGTTTTCGGTTTTTCAATCCATTGGTCGTGTCGGTGTCTGCATGTATGCGTCTCTGTGTCACAGTCGCATTTGCGCATTTCTCGTGTACACAAACGCGTGCCGAGGACGAAGTGTGCACTTTGTAAAAAAACAATTTTCCGGGCTGGCTGGTTGTTTACTTGTATTCGAGTCTATCTTGTCCTTCTTTTTCATGTGATACATCTTTATCCTTTCTAATTCTGGCATCCAATTTTCTTAACAAGTACAGTAACCTTTTCGGCTGATAAAATGTTTTTGCACATCACGTCAATGTTGATCAAAAAACCCATTTTTCAGGAAACAATTTGCATTAGTCTAAAGTTTTTATTCGGATCGCAAGATTCGAGTATCTTGAATTGGTCAGCAATTTGAAATGAGACGATAATCTGTGCACATTTGTGAAAACCAGAACTCTTATCTTAATGCTAAGATGACTTAACAGGTAACTTTGATGAATTCGCATTTAACTTAGGTACTGTCTTTGAAAATAATTTTGTCTGAGGTACATTTTCGTTACACATAACAAACCGATCGCCAGAACGATCGCGTGGTGAAATGTTTTGCTCCAATGACCTTTGCAGATTCTGTCGCAATGTGGGCGTTGATAAACTCGTTATTCTCAATTTCTTATGCTGCCAAATGATCGCTTCGCTAAGCAGCCCTAACCTCGTTTCACTTTCGCGGCCAGCGTTCTGTTAAAAATACCGATTTTGTCGCGCTGCGCTGCGTGGCCTGAGTAAGCGATTGGAAATGAGAGAGAGAGAGAGAGAGAGAGATGACTGCACAGTAACATCATCTGATGTTCTGACTTAATTACCAAATTCTGACTATCACTGACAATCGAAGATGTTCGCTTTTGCTTGCTGCATGATTGATGCAAAGAGTTCGTGCATTTCTGTCACTTTTTGTGAGGATACGCAGCAGTACCACTGTTTGATTACTGGACTGTAAACTGTCAGTCACCAAAAGCGCAAAATGTATTCGATAATGTGCAAAGAACGAAGAGCAAAATATATGGCAGGGATGTGAGTGTCACTCTCTGGTCATGTTAATCGATTGAGCAAAATTAAATTTCAATGGCAAAATAGCGAGCAGAAGTGCAAGGGAATTCTACAAATTGTACAACATCATTGTATTCACAGAGCACAACGTTTATCTTCTACGTCTTCCCAGTCCGAGTAGATTTCCCAAGCCCGAGTTACCGTAGCCATAGCCGTTGTAGTAGGCTGCGTTCGCGTATGGGTTGTACCCAGGATAGTAAGCGGAGTTGTCGTATCCATTCCCATAGTAGCCATTGTTCACATAGCCCGACGAACCGCGTCCAAGGAGTCTATGTACTCGACGACGGAAGCCGCCAGCATGGGCTCCTCGGCTACCTGCTGCTTGAATCAGTACGAAAGAAGCGCAGAAACAGATGAACGCAATAATTATCTTCATTTTTTTCTTGTTTTCCTCCTATACTTTTCGCACCAATCAATCTGTAGTAAAAGGGGAAATAAATAATCCGTTTCATCTGTTGTTTGACAGTTATATACCGCTCTGGAGAAGGAAGACACGTTCCGGTTGCGAACAAACCTGTTTCACTGTTGGTTCTTGCTTGGTTAAACGTGTCTATTGATCAAATTGTTTGTGTACATTTTCGAAACGCATGGACAAGTTCGACTGAAGTGCTGTAGGTGCAGAGATATGCATATGACACGTGTTATATGTAGCTTTCGGTTTTTGATCGGATTTCCAATTGAATTGTTTGTCTAATATTATTGAAAATGTGAGATAATACGTTTCATTTTGCTAATCATTTAACTTATTTTCATTAAGATTTATCATTTACCATATTGCAAATCAGAAACTTCTTTGCTGAATTGTTGTTGTCAATTTTTGTTTCAAAATTAATGTGAAGCCAAAGTTGAAAATGAGTGGGCAACTGAACAACAGATTGCCAAACCCGCCTGCGATGTTTACACGATGCAGACAGATTTTCAATTCATAAAAAAATAAGCGAATCCCAGATCGCGGTAACCATTGATCTTTAGTAACTAATCACTTTTCCTTTTCCACATTTTCACGTAGATGGAACAATTGGGACGTCAGAAATATGGGGCCATCGTCGCCTTTGAACCCTCTGGCGAAATCTACCGCCTGCGCGCACCCACCCACCTTATTATCGACCAAAGTTTACGTCTTCGAGTTCAAAGGTAAGACCGATTGCTGACAAATAGTAAAACTTGAATCTGCCATCTAGACGACGACCACACGATTTCATTTGCTTATTTTGAAAATCTAAAGAGACTGGGAAATATTTGTGTGTCGCGGTCTTCATTGCCTTTGATTCTTGTCGTGCAATGAAACGAGTCTGCTTGTGTAATCATATCATCAACTTTTCCTGTACTGTGGACGTAGGCCAGGGAACGAAAAATTTCATCAGTTGTAGCACTTATAAGAAGCACGTTTGTTTCAAAACGACACATGATCAGTTTGCTTGCTAAGCAAATATTACAATATACTCACTCTATTTTGATGATCATTGATAAACACAAGTTTTTGTTGTTCTGAAACGCACGCTTGGATGCACAAGTTAATCCTTAACAACATGACACTTTTAACCTCTTTTCGGTGTAAAATCGAGATTCGAACGCTTATTAATGATTGCCGCCATATCAGAGCACTTTGTGATAGATTATGCTTGCGTTGGTGAAGAGTGTTTCGTTAACTGATATTTAGTCTTTGGTCTGCTTGATTTTCGACCTCTGAATCTTTCACTACTTCCTGATGTTACAACGCTAGTCGCATTTTCACATTTCTCGGGTACACAAACACGTGACGGTGGACGAAGTTTGTACCTTGCAGGCGTTGGTGAGAACTTGAGAACACAATTTTCCGGTCTAGCTGGTTGTTTACTTCTATTTGAGTCTAACATGTCTTTCTTTCTTCATGTGATAAATCTTTACTTTCTAATTCTGGCATGCAATTTCTTTTAGAATTATCGTAACCAGTACCAGTTATAATCGGCAGATCAATTGTGTTTCGCACGCCATTTGAATATTAATAATAAAAGCGTTTCTCCTATAACAATTTTGCATTCTTTTAAAATTCTTACTCGGATCTAAAGATCCGAGCATCCGAGCAGATCCGAGCAATTTGAAATGAGATGTGAAGCTGTGTATATTTTTGTATGTTGACTCAAACTGTTATTTCAATGCTAAGATGACTTGAAAGCTGACATGCTGGCATTTAGCTTTGATATCTTTTTAAAAATATTTGTGCGAGATACATGTCAGTTAGGCAGATACATGTTTATACTTCACCGCACCGCACCGCACCGTCTCACCCATGCAAAGCATATAAATCGATACATATGTTTTGCATGGGTAAGCCGGTGCGGTGCGGTGAAGTATAAACACGGCCTTACACACAGAAACTAAACTAACCGCATAATAAACAAGCTCAAAGCGTCACATCACGAACAGCTGTACCCAGTGCTGTGCCCTTGAGTGAAACCGTTATGGTACTGCGCCTGCACATATTATAAATGCATTTATTTAAGCCGGATAAACTGAATTTACTAAATCGTGATATTATTTCATTTCGCTGGTCAGAATGATTGCGTGGCGAATTGTTTTGCTCCAACGACTGTTGGGGGTTCTGCGCAACGTGGGCGTTGATAAACTCGTTATTCTCAAGTTTTTATGCTGCAAAATGATCGCTTCGCTAAACAGCCCTGACCTCGTTTCACTTTCGCCGCCAGCGTTCTTTTAAAAGTACTGTTTTTTCACGCTGCGCTGCGTGATCTGAGAGAGAGAGAGAGATGAATGAACGGTAACATCATCTGATGTTTTGACTTAATTACCCAATTTCGTCTGTCACTGACAAACAAAGATGTTCGTTTTGCTTGCTGCATGATTGATGCAAAGAGTTTGTGCATTCCTGCCATATCTTGTGAGAATACACAACAGTACCACTGTATGATAACTCGACTGTAAACTGTCAGTCGCAAAGCGCAAAATGTATTCCACAAAGTGCAAAAAACGAAGAACAAAATATATTGCATGGATATACAGTATCACTCTCTGGCCATGAGAATCAATTCAGCAAATTTAAAGTTCTGTGGCAGAATAGCGAACAGAAAGTGCTAGGGAATTTCACTAATTGTACAACATCATTGTGTTCACAGAGCATAACGTTTATCTTAACATTTATTTTTTTCGTCTTCCCAGTCCGAGCAGATTGCCCCAGCCCGAGTTATCGTAGCCGTAGTTGTTGTAGTAGCCTGTGTTCGCATACGCATTGTACCCAGGATAGTATGCGGAGTAGTCGTATCCATTTCCATAGTAGCCATTGTTCGCATAGTTCAACGAACCTAGTCCGAAGATTCCAAATGCTCGGTGATGGCGGTAACGACCGAAGCCAGAATGGGCTCCTCGACTACTTCCTGCTGCTTGAATCAGTACGAAAGAAACGCAGAAACAGACGACGGTCATAATCTTCTTCATTTTCTTCAATTTTCGTCCTTCACTTTTCGCACCAGTTAGTCTGTAGCAATACGGTAAATAAATGATCCGTTTGATCTGTTGCATAACAGTTATATACCGCTCTGGGGAAGATAGAACACGTTTCGGTCGGGAATAAACTTGTTCCGCCTGTTTGATTGATAGTTCTTGCTTGGGAAAGCGTGTCTAATGATCAAATTTCGATGATGTGTATGCGTGTTTGTGTACATTTTCAAAATGCATGGACAAGTGGACCGCCTATGACAGCTGTCATATTTGACGATCTGTTTTCAGCGATTGGCGATTTGGCAATATTTGATTATTTCAACACTTTATTTCTCAGCCAAGTGTAACTCGCACTGCATCAGTATGGCAAAGACCTTGCGCTTATAATTTCAAAGCTTTTAGTTTTGTGAGTGTACTTTGCACTGTTAACGAGGCTCAGTTTAGACTCCCAAAGGGAAGACCAGAAAGCGGAGCAAAAAGGTCGAAAAGACCAAAATCCTGCAGGTTTCAATTTGACCTTTTAGTTTGAAAAATAGCGTGATGAGAACTGTCAAGTGTCAAGTAAATGGGGGTGGAGTATCCTGACAACTGCAATGTGAAGATCATTCATCTTAGAAGATAGCATCGAAGGGTCAATCTTTGGTCTCCATTCTTCTGTTCATATTACTTACTGTACTATTGTACTTCCAGTGACGTATGCAGCATAATTTAAAAATTGAAAACAATTCACAAACATGTAAAATCGATAAAAACATCGTTAATCCGTTAATCGTTAATCTTTTCAAAAAGAAATTTTCCAGCTGCTGGATGACCTTTGACGGTTATTACAAGACAGCAGAGCACTAGTTTGTTGTCATGTCTGCGGCCGACCGCATAAATTTTCGATCATTGTATTCGTTTCAGTGCCTGCATAGTTTGTCTGCAGTGCTCTTGTTTCCTGAAACAAGATCCCAGTATCTGCTTTTGCAACTATCTGCAACAAGTTCAACTTTGAATCGTGTGAAGCATGCGCACAAGCTTGCCATCCAGAAATTACTAACACCATCCCATAATCTGCAGCAGCTAGTCCTGGACCGAGACAACGGATCTGAATCTGATTCATATTGTGTTACTTTCTCTTCCTTTTTCAACTTCGATTATGGTGATGATTAAAAATTTCACACTGATTGAATTTTTTAAACCGATTTTTGTGCAAGTTTTTGTTAAGGGTACTATTTTCACTCGATATGAAGAAAAAAAGAACCTAATTTGAGCTACTTTCAACGTTGAACTGCAAAGACTAGTGCATAATGCTAATTTATGCAAAATAAATGTTTATTTAATTTGGTAGAACGAAATTGTTCAGGTCAGACGGAGCTCCACGAGATCCACCCTCGTTTCCACCGGTTTAAAAACGATCAGAAATGAGACGATTGCAAATTTAACATGCATTTTATAAGATTTCTGTGTGAATGAAAATGATGAATTTCTTTAGATGCTTAGGATATATCGCTGCGGAACTGAAAGAAACAAGTTTTATCACTGTTGACTGATTGAACTCATGGGGCTGACGAAATCGACCGAAGTGGGACAAAGCTGAATTTAAATTTATTATGCCTTGCTTCGGATATGGCGCAAGCACATGAAAAAAATTCGCCTTGAAAATAAACGTGAAATAAATTTGTACCACTATACGCCAATTTGCAATGTATCTGCTTCGAGTGTCAATGACACGGGCCACGCACGCGCCTTCGCCCCCGCGCACCCTTTGCACAAGTCGATGTTCCGTCGCATTGCACTGCCACTAAGAACTCGTCAGACAGGTGACGAATTCATTGTGCCACAATGCGTCCTATGCAGGCGCGAAGCAACAACTCCAAGGATGAGGGGGCAAAACGGCTTTCAGGGGAGGCAAATCGGAAAAACGAAAAAGGGGACCCTTCTCTCGGGGACCCTAGCGGATCACAGATAGACTGGTCCCTTGTCAATGTCGTGAACTCATTCTGCGGTGACGCGCAGTCGTCGGTTAATCGTTTTCGATTGTTGGTTTTCAATCTCGTTTTTTCGGTTTCGCGCCTGCCTTCTTGTGTCTCCGTGTCAAAGACAATTAACATCCCGTCACTATCTCCCCCGTTCATCGTATTTTGAAGTTTTCACGTCTACATGAGGATGTTTTCCGCACAAATCGGGGGAGGGGACGAAGAAATTACCGTACTGATCACTGATCTTTCGTCGCTCTCTTCTTTCTCATGTATTTACTTTGACCGTTCATCGTTCATCTAGTCCTTGAATGCATCAATGTTGATGATTTCGCACTGTACGTAATGTCCTGTCCTAAAATTTTATGATCTATTTCTTCTTGATGACAGTAGGCACTGTACGGCCGTACGAGAGAGTAATATTCAGCACAAACATTTAGCTGGTTGTTCCACTCCGTCCTGGGCAGCAAGGTCCGCGTTACAGGCGATGACAAAAATGACGACAATCATCGTCTAATTCAGTTCGTTCCGAGCCTACTTAAATTCTGGTCGTATTATTAGAGTATTATTTTCAGAGGGTTATATTGTCTAAGCTCACACATACTGATTGTCGAAGAAAACAGAAAATATGAACAATTTCACCGAAATCTCGAGGAAAGTTGGCCAAGGTCAAAATAAAATGTTGTCAGAAAAAATTCAAAAAAATCATCGAGAAAGCCCATGAAAAGTTTAGGTTACCCGCACCAAGCTCAGCTCCATCCGACTTACTATCGCTGAGAAATCGCGGTTTAAAAATCGGCACTTTTTTGAAATAAATTATTTTAAAAATATGTTTTGCTCGGAGGTGCAGAAGTGTATGAAGAACATGTTTGTTTGAGCTGAAATTTTTACTGAAGTTATTTCCTGATGAGCACTACTTACCGCAGGAATTTCAAGTTGATCGAACGTTTTCGTGCTGAGATCCGAAGTCTTCAAAATGACTCGTTTTCAAATTTCGTTCTTAAAATTCTCATTTACCGGTAAATCGATTTCGCTGATTCTTTTTTTAAAAAAATCCACTTTCCATGTTCTGCAGAAAATTTGAAAAATATCGTTGGTATTGAGCTTGTGGCGCTTGTGAAAATAATGTACTTTTATTGGTTTTTCTCATGCAGAAGTTTGAGTTTACCGGGTTTCTCCGAACAAAAGGGCCCCCCCTTGTATTCGGCAGAAAATTTTGTACATAATTGCATAGTACATCGACCCCAAACTGCCGAATACAAGGGGGCCCCCTTATATTTGGTTCCTTGTTTATAGTCATCAAAACCCTATTTTCCGAATACATGGGGACCCGGTACCTTTAATTTGATGCACAGTTGAGCGAATTTCGTAAAAGTTTGGGCGTCTGGAACAATATTTAAAAAATAGTGTTTTCTATCGTAAAAAATAGGAAATTTTGAAGTTTCTCGAAATTTGAATAAAACTAAATTTTCTGAATCTTTTTTTACGCTGATTACAAAAAAATATCAGAAGTTGTAAAAGTTTCTCTCAAATCTGTGAAATTTATTTTTGAAAAAGAAAATCGCATTAATTACCATTGTTTGCAGAAGAAAATTTTTTTTTACAACTTTTGGTATTTATAAATTTCACAGCTTTGAAAGAAACTTTCGCAACTTTTCTGACAACGTTTTTTTTTACCCTGGCCAACTTTCCTCGAGATAGCGGTGGATTAGTTCATATATCGCATGGCTGTTGGTCTGTTTGGTTTGAACTGTTAATAATTTTACGGAAGTTAAGAGCAGAAACACGGAATTGTACAAATGAAAGATTTCATGCAACGTACCAGACTGCAATCCTGAATTGAGGGATTGACATCATGTTCTGGAAAATATGTATTTAATATCCATTACGCACAGTTAAAAAACAAATACGATCTGGTCAAAGGTTTGCGGTGAGGAGACAAAATGTGACCGCAACACTCTACATCTCACTTCGAACCGATGGCAAACATTATGGCCGTGATATGGCAAAGCAAAAATATTTGGGATAACACATGGAATTAGAATCCCCAGAACATGATTGATGGTCATCACTCAACAGCCGCCACCATTTCTTCGCACCACCATCAGAAAAACCGAAATTCGTCGACCTCTTGGTTTGGTTGGTCCCTACCTCATTGTCATTAACCAATCGCAAGGTGTTGCCTGAAAATTCAATGGATTCGATTTTTCAATCCACCAGTCGTATCAGTATCTGCCTGTATGTGTCTCTGTGTCACAGTCAATTAACACAATGGTCGTCGCATTTTCGCATTTCTCGTGTACACAAACGAACTTTGCACCTTGTGGGCGTTAGTGAGAAAGTGAAATCATAGATTTCTGGGCTCGCTGGTATTTTACTTCTATTCCAGTTTACCCTGTCCTTCTTTTTCATGCGATTAATCTTTCCTCCTTTCATCCTTTCGCATCCAGTTTTCAAAACAAATACCGTAATCTTTTTGGCCGATAAATTTTGTTTTACGCATCACGTCAATGTTGATCAAAAAACCCATTTCTTAGAAAACCATTAGCATTAATTTAAAGATTTTACTCGAATCTCAGGATTAGAGCATCTTGAATTGGTCAGCAATTTGAAATGAGATGTGAATCTTTGAACATTTGTGAAAATCAGAATTACAATCTTAATGCTTAGATGACTTAATGTGGGTGTTGATTAACTCGTTATTTTCAATTTCTTATGCTGCCAAATGATCGCTTCGCTAAGCAGCCCTGACCTCGTTTCACTTTCGCGGTCAGCGTTCTGTTAAAAATACCGATTTTGTCACGCTGCGCTGCGTGGCCTGAGTTAACGAATGGCAAGAGAGAGAGATGACTGCACGGTAACATCATCTGATGTATTGACTTATTTACTCAATTCCGTCTATCACTGACAAAAACATGTTCGTTTTTGCCTGCTGCATGATTGATGTAAAGAGTTTGTGCATTCCTGCCAAGTCTTGTGAGAATACACAACAGTACCACTGTTTGATAACTTGATTGCAAACTGTCAGTCGCAAAGCGCAAAATGTATTCGAAAAAGTGCGAAGAACGGAGAACAAAATATATCGCATGGATGTACAGTATCACTCTCTGGTCATGAGAACCTATTGAGCAAAACTAGAATTTAATGGCAAAATAGCGAGCAGAAAGTGCCAGGGTATTTCACAAATTGTGCAACATCATTGTATATTCACAGATCACAATGCTTATCTTCTTCGTCTTCCCAGTCCGAGCAGATTGCCTAAGCCCGAGTTATCGTAGCCGTAGTTGTTATAGTAGCCTGCGTAAGTGTACGCGTTGTACCCAGGATAGTAAGCGGAGTAGTCGTATCCATTCCCATAGTAGCCATTGTTCAAATAGTTCAACGAACCTAGTCCGAAGATTCCAAATGCTCGGTGATGGCGGTAACGACCGAAGCCAGAATGGGCTCCTCGACTACTTCCTGCTGCTTGAATCAGTACGAAAGAAACGCAGAAACAGACGACGGTCATAATCTTCTTCATTTTCTTCAATTTTCGTCCTTCCCTTTTCGCACCAGTTAGTCTGTAGCAATACGGTAAATAACTGATCCGTTTCATCTGCTGTTTAACAGTTATGTACCGATCGGGGGAGGATAGAACACGTTCCGCTCGTGAATAAACTTGTTCCGCTTGTTTGATTGATTGTTCTTGCTTGGGAAAACGTACCTAATGATCAAATTTTGATCATGGGTATGTGTATTTCTGAACATTTTTAAAACGCATGGACAAGTGTGCGTGCCCAAAGTGTTGCAGGGAACACGATATGCCTATGATACGTGTTATATTTAGCGTTCTGTTTTCGCCAAAAATCCAACTTTTAAGTTCTGCAAATGCGCAGCGCAGTTGAAATGGTGCATAGTTACTCTTGTGCAGAAAAGGGGTAAGGTTCAAGATAATTGGTACTCTTCTTGAAATTTAGAATTAATGCTTTACGACCCAGCAATCGCCGACCCAAAAATCTGATTGACTTCACTAAAAAAATGCTGTGAAAAGGATCATTTTTTCAAAATTTCTCTATTTCATCAAAAAGCTCAATTTTCAAGCAGTTCTTAACATTTTGCTCGCATTTTTCATGATGTTTTAATTCAGAAATCGACTTGTAGTACAAAAATTTTGGGATTTCGTGTCGATCAGGTCGTTCTCGGGTCGATTTTTTGGAGCGTGTTGGGTTGAAGGGTCATCAGTAGGATTCGGGTTTGGGTCGGAAATGTCGATCCGATCCCATCACGGATTCGAAATGCTGTTGTGCAATGTGTAGCATTTTGAAGAAATTTGACAGTGTCGACTTTACTTCCTTTGAAATCAAATATAACATCTTTGTCTGACAAACAAACATGAAAACATTATAATACAATCCACAGCATAGTATCACAGTAGCAATTTCCATTTTCGTATAGTAGCCAGGATAATTGTTGTAGATATTGCTTCCGAAGTAATTGTACTTGGGACTGTTTCCAATGTCAAGTCCGAATTGTCCATTGTGATGGCGACAGTGTCCATGGCCGAATCCCGAATGGGCTCTTCGAATTTCAACCGCTTGAGTGAACAGAAAAGTGATGTTGGCGAACATAGTTAACATCTCGTTGGCTTGGCACAATAAGACAAAGAATGGAACACTCGCTTTCAGTACTGTAGCCAAAACTTTAAATAATTCCTGCACGTTTTCTATTGGCTTGTTCGACAAAAGTAACTTACAAAATAGGTAGTGTGATGCTGTAAGAACATGTGCTAACTGCCAACTATCAATTCATTCTCATATTGGTTATTATTTAATTGTTTGACGGATGCAAAAGTTATGATCAGGCACTGAGTCAGGGAATTTTTGTTCCATAACAATACCTTGAATGGTTCTCTCAGTTCTGCAAAACTGTGATTTTGAACACTTTGAACAGAAAGAGAGCAAACTATAGCGTACACGCTCGGTGCTAAGGCGGTGTTTTCTTTAGGGAAAAGTAGGCCAAGACGAAACAAGTTTTCGTTGTATCCGATGTGGATGAGAAGAACGTCATAGAATGTTGACTTCTGTTCACCACCCCTACTTTCATCTTTCATCGCATCAAAGGCTAAA
>JAQGCX010001046.1:0-12538 GCA_034700205.1 Plectus parietinus | reverse complement strand
ATTCAAAAAATTTAAGCTCAGCTAAAAAAACGGTTAAGTTTTGGTCGAGAACGAGCTCTTAATGTGAGACCCCTGTGGAAATATCCCCCCTTCGTGGTTGAGACCCGAAATCGCATATTTTCAAAAAGGACCACAGAATTCGTAAAAATTAACAAATTTACACAATTAAAAAAAGAAAATATAAGTTTTAATGAGTTCTATATAATGAAACAAATCGCATTAAAATCGATAGTCTACTTGCAAAGTTATAGCTCTTCAAACTGTGAGAACACCGTGCCCATGCCTTTGTGGGTTGGGTTGTCTTTGCAGAGCCATATTTCAGTAACCCTTTGACCAAATTTTACAATTTTATTTTCAAAAAACACTAAGATTCATACAACTGATAAACCAAATTTCAGCTCAATCGGTGTTAGCAAAGTTAATTTTTAAAAAAGTCAAAAAAAAGCGAAATTACTTTCGCACCGACCTAATAATACCGATTGCTAAATTATCAAATGAACTGTAATTTCTTTATTACCTAACTCGAAGTAGTTGCCTTCTTCTTGCGCAAAACTACGGCCTGTTCGACGCTTTAGTAATGTGATCAACAAGGGTGTTCTTTGGGCGGTCTTCCTTGTAGTATTGGACGCAGCAGCAGTCCCCGGACAAGACCGAGTGATCCGATTAGACGTGCTCGAACATCCGCGTTGCAGTCGTCGTCCAGACGTTTTCTTTTCGCTCAATCAATCGACTGGGAACGGCACCAGCCGTGTCTGTCAATCAATCTTCTGTTATTTTTCCTTTTCAAAACGCCAGACGGGCGCCACGCGCTTGGTCAATCAAATCCAGCACGTCGCAGCTTGCGAAACACTGATATTTAGAGGAGGCTCGTCGCGATTTGTCAGACACGCAAACATGGCAACGTTTCTTCTTGCTTTTTGCAATACATTCCTTTCATTCGTCTCGGTTTAGCATAGACATGTGCATGGAAGTATGTGTGGATATCTGTCCCCAAGGCCCCAACCCACCCCTCTTCGTGGGTTCAAATCCAATGAAGACACAGGGGCATAATTCTATGTACGGTACCTCTCAAGGTGTCTGAAACCAAAGTGTGGTGTAGATAGAATAAACTAAGCTATGAATAGCGAAAAAATATTCGACAAGCAATGGAATGGATAGAATGAGCTTGTGGTGGAAGAATTATCACCGCCTCGCAAACGGATACGAGCAGATAAATACCGAGGTCCGAGAAGTGATCCATTACTTTTTTTAACGAAAACCCCCTTATTGAAACAAGTAAACTCTTTTTTATGCAGTTTTAATTCGCTCCTCGTATTACTAAGAAGTATTTGGAAAACGAATTACTTGAATATGCTACAGCTAGTTGGTATGGTAAAAAAATCAATGAGCTCGATTGAAATTGTCATGAGAATGGAAACATGTGCACAATCGAGTCGAGGTGCACTTAGGCGCTCGAGAGCAAGAAAGAAAATCTACACTTAGCCGTGTCTCGCATTATTTCACATATTTGTCGAAACTCAAGATGATACAAATTAAAAATGATACCGTAACGCTAATAAAAAATGGAACTTATTTCTAGTTCTCACGTACCTAACGTGTACCTAAACGCAAGAAAACTGGCGTGTTGGGCAACGATAATATGAATCAAATGCACAACAGCTGCCTCGCTCACGAGTCACGACCACGACGATCGAAGGACGACGCTTTCACTCACCCGCTCAAGTCCAGCCAAGCGTGCGCTCGCGACTATTTAGCTTCCTCATCCGTAAACGCTGAACGCACATGATCGCGAAAGACCTTTGAGACCTCGCCGCAGTAACAGAAGCCGCTCAATGACTGGCTAAATGACGCCGCGCTCTGGAGAGAGCGTATTATTTTTTCTCGAAATTTTTACAAGTTAAAACTTAGAAACACAAGTGCCAGGGCGCTTCTCGCCAGTAATGGGGGAGATGGGTCTGTCCCAGACCCGGATTATACATGGACCACATGGGCCACGTAGCCCAGGGCCCCCTCCCCGGCTTTCAGTCATTTGAGGGGACCCCCTGGCGTCCCTCATCAACAAAAATTGCAAAATTTTGACTTAAACTATGCAAAAGTTCAAAAACTTTTCCGCTGCCATTAAAAAAATGTCATAAATTTGGAAAAGTGCAAAAAATTGCGAAAAAAACTGCCTTCGGCGGTACGTTAGGGACCCTGATTAAATTTGTGGCCGAGGGCCCCCGGTACCCTTAATCCGGACCAGGTCGGGACCTTGTGCCACACTCCAGGAGTCCGATTGGCTATATTTTCGAGAAACTCCGGAAGTGCCGACCTTTGAGGTCTCGCGGGTAGCAAGCTACGGAAGCCGCAACCGCTGCTGAATGACTAGCAAAATGACACCGCGCCCTGGAGAGAGCGTAGTGCCGGCGATTAGATCCGGCAATTTTAGCGAGATACGACGGCAATGAGCCGCCTAGCGCTCACTTGCAATTCGCGCCCTGTACCCACGCCTTCCTCGGATTCGCAAGCATAATCGCATCCTCGTCACACACCTGATTCAATTTAAAAACTTCTCACAGACGGCACAGGTGTAAGATTATGACTTCCAGATGTCATCATCATCAAGAACTAGAAAGTACCCCTTCACTCGGAATGTTTGCACAATTACGCACAGTATGCAGAGATAGGGCGTTGACACATTTTTTGTGCATGCGTACACACATTTTTTACGCATGCACACACACATTTTTTGTGCATGCGTACACACATTTTTGTGCATGCGTACACTTTCACACCTTTCAGGAATCGCGTTACGTCCGGTCGTAGTCCCGCGTCTACGGACCTCAAAAATGCTGATTACATATGAAGCAAAAGGAAGTGCAACAAGTCGCGTTAACTGGCCAGAGCTTGTGAGCTACCAATCGAAATGGTGACGACATTCATTTACTGATACTTTTCAGTGAACCGTATATGACAAGGTGAGTGGGAAACGGATGCCAACTTGAAAAATAATTCATCACTCTGTTCCCACGAGTGCTCATTGACTTAGAATTTCGTTGCAAACTGCAATTATTGTTAATTTTTTATTGCTTTGCCAGCGGCGATATAAATCCTTTATATTTTGCAAAATTTATGGCACCTAAAAAATCTTGAATAGGGTGACAAAAAATTAAATAAATATTGCTTTATAAGACCGACAAAATTCCCTAACCGTAATACGAAAGGATAGAATCTGGTTGATGATGAGGTACTGATGTGAAGTAGCACAATTGCTATAAATTTGCGAACGATTGATTAAGCAAGTGCTATAATAAGCTGTGCAATTAGTAACGCTAGCGGCAAGGTGGTGGGCGATTTGTTGTGCTTTCTCAGGATGATTTGAGCGCGGGGGCGGCAATGATCGGTGGGCAAACTTGCAAAGGTAACTCGGCGACTATTTATTTCATCCCACATAAGCATGGAAGAATCACAGACGAGAAAGGTCACAGAATAACGGGGAGCACAGAACTTTTACAACACTTTCTTGAAAAATTAAAGAAGTGCTAAGAAGAAACTCTCTCGTTCTTGGAACCGCCCGAAACTGCACGAAGAATAATTTTAAAAATGAATAATGAATGATTGACGTTTGGCATTTTTTAAAGCGATCCAACCATCAGACACAAAGTTGGCATTTGAACACGCCCAATACATTGAACCATAGATCAGATATATCATGGCATGGCAGATAAAAAACTTAAAAGTGAAAAAAACCGAATTGGACAATCACTGTATAAAATTTGACTGGTGTGATCTTGACGACAATATATTCGGCTGTATAAGTCCCCCAAAAATGACTCTTGGAAATGAATCCACAATCTAGTGCTTTCAGTACCGTATAGCAGTGCCACTAATTTTGCACATCGGTAAGAAACGAATTATTCGGATTAAAAATCGTAGGACGCAGAGGTGATCATTGAAAGGTTAATTACACTAGTCAGCAATCAGGACAACTGTTGCTATGGGCATGCTCACACTATTCGACATATGTATCCAATAAGTGATGGTTGAAGGTCTAGTATACATAGACAGAAGGAGTCAAATCGGGGAGCAATTTTGCTGATTCTTGCTTCAGTGACAGATTAATATTTAACATTTAACACTTATCTCATGTGAAAGAAAGTGCAGCTTTTATAGGGCAAAAAATATTCGAGGGCGGGGGGTGCGAGCATTCCGTTGGTTAATTTTATTTTCGGAGGCCTACAATTGCTTTTGAATTTCCGTTTCGACAGTAGGTAAAAAATGATGACGAAAGTAATTGACGTCCACAGTGCTACAAAGATATTACATAAATTCAGGCCATGAACAGGGCAGGGCGAGGCACTTGTCAGACGGAGGTTGTAATTTTATAAAGACGAGTTTTTTTTTCTTCTTGCACTTACTTGTGATTGGTCCTTTGCTTAGTCGCGTGTCCATCTAATCAAGGATACTCCTGAATAACTGGCACGCCGCGCCTATGGCGAATAATTTCTGCCGCGAGACATCAAGCAGCCTCGGCCGTTCACCACACGTAGCAAAATAACGACTACCCGCGCGCTGCGACTAAAGAACTGCTTGTGCGTCTCGCGTCATTTCCGCTGCGCAATTAGTCGGTTCTCTGTTGGTGACGATCGTTCCTCCCACAAAAAAATGGCGCGCGCTAGCAACGCCGACAGACTAGCGCTCAGGATTAACCACAACAACAACAAGTTGGCGCCGATTGCACTTATGGATGCCTTCCGTCAATAGCTTCTGTCAATAGCTTCCGTCTGGGTGTGGGCTACGTTCCTGGTGAGAAGTACATCTCACGGGCAATTTTAGTACAGTCAACATCGTATATATCGACACTCGACGTTTTGTGACAAAAAGAGACATTTTTATGACAAAAAGTGCTCAAAATGTCAAACAAAAGCAGTCTTTCTTGCTTGATTGCTGCTAATTTAGTTCAAAGACGACGTCAGTCGCCTATTATATCTCATATATCGCCCCCAACCCCCCCCCCAACCCTGTCCGAAGTGGGAAAAATGGGCGAAATTTTGTTAATCCCCTTCGCCCACCGGCCCAAAAAATTTGCATAAATTTACGATAATTTTATGCAAATTTATGCAAATTTTCAGGCCAAAGCTGTTAACCTCCCCCAACTTTTCGACCGGGTACGGTACTTCGGGTCGGGATTTTGGCGCAATGTTCAAAAATTCAAATTTTTTTTTTTCGGCGGCGAAGGGGGGATGAGTGTAGCTAGCTACATACGGGGTCCGGCCAGCGGGCCTGTATGTAGCTAGGTCCCCCCTGGTTACAGGTATGCCATCAGTACATGGCAGGTAACAGACGTAGACAAGACTCCACCGTTCAACCATTAGTATTCTCGGAATTTTTTTCGCCACTACTACCCTACATGGCGAATCCCGGACGGCAAATCCCGAACAAAACTCTGCCCACTTTTTTCCTTAGGGATAACCCTTCTCCTAAAACACTTCTGCGTTCAACCAGGTCTGAGCTGGACGCGCCGCGGCACCTTCGCCTTCAAATTCAACAACCGCGTTCTACGATAGAATAACCAGAAAAAGGGAGACAGACATACATACACACCCCAGACCGGGATTGCATATTTGCACAATCCCAATTATCCAAAGAGTTTGCAAAATACTCGCGCAACACCTTCAAGTATAAAGGACTGGGCATACTTCCGTTTTGCCAACCAATTACCAAGAATGAATTATATATTCTTGATCCCGCAATATTTATTCTTGGTAATTGGTCGCAAAACAGATCGTTCAAAACGGGCCGTTTGAAGTATGCCCAGCCCTTAAAGACCCGTAACGATTCAGTTGTGCTGTACACAAAATATTCTAAAAATTTTGCGTAACCGGTCTTCGTTAAACTGCGAACCGTGCTAAACTCAATTGAAAACACTTGCATTTCAAACGAGAAAAGCGAAGCTCATAAGAGCTACTCAGATCCACATATGCGTTTGAGCGCATTTGCGTTTGAGCGCTGTCCTCAATGAGGGGAAGGGGGCAGTAGCCATGACCGAGGTGACACACGCAGAATACAAAACTGCCTATCTCCGTGATCATCACAGGGTTACGTACCTGTCTGTTATCAAAATACTTGACAAGGCGGTTTGTGACAATCAATCGGTTTCTCGTTTACTCTCTTCCGTTTTCGTGAGGAAGCAAGGGGAGGGGGAGCAATCCCTCAACGAACTGAACTTTACGACTAAGGCCTATAGATGCGTCGGTCCTGGCTGAGGAGCGTATTATAGCCTGATATATGAGATAAATGAATATTTCTGCAGAATTTTTACGCGCCACTTGGCGTCGCCCACTCATATATCAGGCTATAACAGACTCCTCAGGCTGGACCAGCGCATCTATACTAAGGCCTCGCCCTGTGGCGCAGATAACACCCACTAGATGAAAAAAGATTGCATCATAACATTGCCGCTGCAGGCTACGGTAGCGGAGCGAAATTACTTGGATCATTTGAACCGAAGCAATTCCAGCTTTAAAATATCCCGAAGTTTTCCTTCGGAAGAAGCCGATAGTCGTGCCGGTAGTCCTAATAGCAAGCGCGGGTAATATAATACTAGGGAGACAATATTTGAACAAACCGCAATTAATCGTTACGCACGTAGAAGTACAAGGACGAAATGATAGAAATAACGCTCAGAGCAAAATGGAATCTTGCTGCACATTCATCGATTAATGTAGACCATGTCCAATCAATAGCAACGTACGAAGCGAATGAAGTGAAAACGTGACATTTGTAAGTATGGCAACCAACAAGAAACACAGAAAGATGGTACAGTGGAACCCGGATAAGTGCACAAAATGCGTATCAATTGTTTGAGCACACGCTAACATGAAAACTCACTACGCGGAACTGCGTAGCCTCTTTGTGTGGTGGCGTGTGCTCTAACAATTGATACGCATTTTGTGCACTTATCGGGGTTGGACTGTAGCAGTTTTTTCAGAATCATGAGTGTGAGTTCGCATCAGCAAATCGTTTGAATGAATCTTTTCGATTGTGCATTACGTTCTGCGCAAGGATGGATACAGATGGATCAGAGAACCTGAATATGAACGACACAGTAGCATAACAAGAGCCTTATTATATATTACTTATTTGAAACTTATTTGTGGTGATAGCTGAGCTGGACACTTGGGATCCCACGGAAGAGCGAAATATATGACATATAACAAAATTGGTCAGAAGGCATAGCATAATATAACATAAACTATCACAAATGGGAGGATAGAATGAAGTTTCTTGATAAGTTGCCGCACCCGCCCACACTACAAATATGTAACATGTGCCTAACTAACCCAGCTTAATCGGATCCCCAGTTTCAGTAAAGGCGTGTTTACAATGCACATACATGACCACCAGCAGCGTGTACAATGCACCAGCAAACCAGCAAAATACATGACCAGCAAATTGAAGTTCTATTCGGTTTGAATTTTGCTGGTCATGTATGTCATGTATGTGACCTACGGCGAGTTTTCGCGCACAATATTGCCACGACGTCCTGATTTACAGGCATGAGCTTGGGTTTTGATACTATATTGTCATAGCAACGCGCACTTTAATTGGTCCGCTGTACATGTATTTTGCTGGTCATGTATGTGCATTGTAAGCGCGCCTTTACCTTCTAGGCTGTACCTTCGGCCGATATATTTCTGCGGTATAGCGGCGATTTGTTTTTGAACTTTAAATAAGTTATTATTGGGTTTTGGCCGTTTGGGGTATTGATTCTACTTGGGGTAGATACCTACTAATCAAAAATTGGTGTCTATGTCTGTCTGCTCACAAGGAGATCCATTGTATGGCCACTGGCTGTTCGATTTAAGCGGTGGAGCAATGTACGGTTCCGTTTCCGCGACCAAAAATAATCAAGATATAGGTAGATCACGCGATAAAAACTCTTGCTCAACAGCAAAAGCCTACAGCCTTTCGTCGTTTGTTCCTACCTGTAGCTGGAGGGTGCCTTTCCCTCGGGCCAAGACCAACCCCCCCCCCCCCCTCTGGGTCCTGACACTCTCCTCCTCCCGGCCAGACAATCAATGAATAGAATGGACCACGGCCGCGAATTTTTTTTGGGTTTTGAATTTTGCGCCAAATTTTTTACTTTATGCCTACCGTAACCCTTACTTCTCTCCCCTTGGACCGGAACCCCCCTCCCCCTCCAGCTACAGGTATGGTAGCTGTCCGTTAACATCCTAAACAAGCTACATAAGACAAGGCTGATCGAATACAACCAGACCTAGACTGGGTAATAAGCAGGTGTCATTTGGCTTTTATGGATTTGCAATATGCAGTAAAGAACCCGTAACTGCCTTGCTGATTTGAACATTGGCTTTAGCCTTCTTGAGAGATCACGTCATTGGCTTCCTACATATTATTGGCTTATTTTGAAAGCAAGCGGTAATAGCTTCGTTTTGGCGGAAAAGCGATTTGAATGGCGTACATAGCGTCGGCAATTCTGCGGTCGGTCGGTCGGTCGGATTCATTGATTGTTCAGCTCTCTAACAGATTAATAGTGTCCGCTTCCATGCGTTCAGACCAATTTTGCGATCTGCAACCTATCTCTAAAGTAGCACGATATCGTTGAGCAACAGGGCCTGATTAAGAAATGGTGAACCGAAAGCACAAAAGAATATGTCGTTGCCTGGTGTAGTGAAAAAAATACGTCCCTTTACCAGTTTTTGGATTTTTACAGAAGCACGGGTGTACAGTGCATCTAGCAGTAATCCGGCCCTGTCTTTGCGATGGGTGAATTTTTGTTTGGGATGATTTCAGCTCAATGAAGATCGAGAGAGACGAGACTGGTAGTTAGGCTCATACCGAATGTATATTTCCTCGCGAAGGGCCTTTGCGAGGCAAATAATATGAGAAAGCGTCACTTGAAAGTAGACATGTAACAATACCCAATAGTAGACAGAACCCAATACCCAAAAGCAAAATTTTAAACGGTTTTGACTGTCAGAGGCTAAAATTTCATTGTAAGGATTGAGAATTTGAGAATAAATGACCAAACTGACAGTGACAGAGGTGTTAGTAGAGAAGAAGATAATAGAACTCAATACCCATTGGTGTAACTGGCTGTTTCCCCCCCCCCCCTCTGGCCCCGGCTGAGGAAACAGCTAGCGGTTTCCTAGTGTGAGGTCTACCTCCTATAGACACTGTACATAAATCGGTCCATAACAAAAACGTTTCCAATTAAAATACTTTTGGAAATGATAGATTCTGGTGTAAGAAACCTTGGGGATATCAAATATGATAAGCAGAACTGGCTACAACATCATGTCGCAAAGTTGCGTTCAAGGTGGCTCCAATGGATTTTCCGTACTTTTCCATGGTTCAAAACTAGTGGCCGGACTTGGGTTTAATGCAGAGCTATGTATTCTCCCAGCAGATCCCTCCCCCCAGTCAGATATTGGAGCCAAGTCCGAAAGGCAGTGCAAGGTTAATCGATTCTATTTTTGTTGCTGGCTATCGGTCATAGATGTTTATTTTTTGGGTGGGGGGAGTTTCGGGAGAGGTCCCGAGGAAAAAAATTTGGATGGAGTTTTGTTGACCCCCTTGGTCATTTTAAGCCCTTCCGCTCGGATCCGAAAATACTAATGATGTTCCATGTCGGTGCAGCAATAAAACCGCTGAAATCCCATTGATCATTAAAGTAGATTTCGCCGCCCAGCGATAACTCATGCCTGTTTTTGAGCACTTCAGTGAATAGAGCCAACAACTAACGAGCGATTTTTGAACAGTATTAAGCGCGAGCAGGAGCCAGTTTTTATTCAACTACCATGCCGAGTTATGGTCTTTTGATTTTTGCCGTGACCCAGTGGGCCCTTGATGGGTTAAACATCAATAAAGTGCTTTAGGGTGCATCTGAATTCATAATTTGCCCAGAAAACGTGCGCTAATATTGACTTTCTTGGTTGAAACTTATGAATAGCTGAAAAAAAATTTCTTCAGTACTTAATTAGTAATCGGCGCCAAAAAATAAAAAAGTCAATACCATAGAGCAGGATTTTTTGCAGTTCGAAATCATGCCCTTCTTGGTCCCACAAATTCAGGCAAACGAGATACGGTATCAGAACGGTTTTCCATGGGAACTTTTTAGTTTCTGTCGGCAACCCCATTTTTCTTCTTAATTTTTGGTTGCTTTCTATCCTGCGTTGCTTTGTACCATTTTTTTCAGCGTTTGTATTGTATTTTCAACATTTGCTTGCAATTGCAGCCACAACTTTTAAAATCGAAATTGTTTTATTTTGGAATCACGATAAGCACATGAACTTATCCGACTACCACAAACAAGAGCAAAAAAATTGACGTGAAATGCATTGCACTTAGGATTCTCTTAGTTACAATGCCTGAGCTTGGAATGTCGAACGAGTGGCCAAATGAGCTGTTGAGCACATCTTCACTCATCCCTGATTTCCCATCAGAGCCAAGATGGGACAATAATGCGCAAGGTCGCTGAAAAAATAATATTTCACTGAAATCTTCACTGTAAAATCGATATAAACGTACGTCACACCCGCATTTAGAGCGCAGTGGCACAGAGGTCCTGCTTGTTTTTTGAACTCGATTCCTCGCGTACATTTTCCCTCGATTATTTTCGCCTCTGCTTCCGTGGGCAAAAGCGGTTGACAGCTGGAAAATATTTGTGATAAGCAACAAAAGATAGGATCCAGTTTTCGATTCTGAAATTTTTTCGAAAAATGTGATATTTTTGATTCATTTTTGCCGTTAGAGATCGCCAGCACGACGTAGCGTTGAGCTATGATTTTGTCTTTAGAATTTGACGCCATTTTATATCACTTGTTCAACTTTTCTTATTCCATGTGAGAGCAGATTTTTCAAAAAATATCGCAAATTGCATTTTAACTCACTTGTATTTCTTGATGCAGACACCTCCGATCGACTTCCTGCGCACACAACCCTTGAAACACGCACCGAAATCTTCGGCCGTTTGAATGACGTCAGTCAGTTGGTCGGTTAGTCCGGGCACAGCGAAAGACCTGGCGGTGATCCGGATCTTCGCCTCAGTCGCGCGCACGACGCCTTCGAAGCTCTGCATCGGAATCATTGGGCCGTTCATGCTGATAGCGCATCTAGAAAAAAATATTTATGAATACTTTGTATGGGAGATGGAGTGTACGGAAACAAATTCTTTGTAGTGTTAGTACCATAAAATGTTTTGCATTAAATATCAAATGTTGTTGTGTTGTTTGCATGGTCTGACACTTGTTCGCAGATGAATGCGGATGGACCCTTCTATGTTGGTTCTCAGATGGCGGTTTGATGAGATGAGAACGGATAAACGGTGTTCATCAATAGCTGCATCTGCATGCATACTGATCACTGCCCTCAAGCCCACCTCTTGTGCCCATGTCTGCCCGAATACAGAACAAACATATCCACCAAAAATCATCATACCCTTGGTAGGATGCTTCGAAGCAGTTGACGAAGGTGTCGGCTTGATCCGTCTTTCCTTGGAAGCATTTTCGCAGTTGCTCTGGTTTCTGTGTAATTTGACTGGCGATTTTCCAACATCCGTTTGCGCACTTTTTGCCCTCCACTTTTATATCTTCTTTGCACTTAACAACTTCATCGCAGGAACACTGACGCACCATTTGTCCTCCTGCAATTGATTGGCCAAACGAGACGGCCACAACGGCGAACACACAAAGAAAATGGGCGAAAATTTGGGTCATTTTTCGTTAAGGCACAGTAAGGTTCTCGAGCAGATTGTTGAATACAATATTGCTGACTCTTTACACATCTTTTATAGAGATTGCAAAAGTTAAAACCGGAATTATTTGTCGAACTGAGTGGTGGTGTCATGTGATGCTGTTGGCACACAAAATTTTACAACGACATGGTCTATTATCAGCCATGTAGTTGGTTCTTGGTTGTAATAGGCAGAAGTCACGCAACCAGACCACAGACACAGACGATGCCTTCGGCAAGATACGTGCAATTTCATCGTCCGCAGCACGGAAAAGAACATCAATAAACAACGAGAATGTCCATTACTGAGGGACATTCTATTTATAATATTGGTGCATTGGCGTTTGCATTGAGTTCTGAAGGTTGAAGTTTAGAGTTTCTCTCAATTACGAAACTTGATCTCTTGAAATTTGGATTCGGGGCCACGTCACGGGTGTGCGCTGTTGACGACAGTTGTACTGGCCCAGTTTTTTTGAGGACCTGGGGCCTGGTGGGCCCTTGGGGGCCCCTTAAGTACTTTGGCTCCTGGTGGCGTTTTTACAAATTTACTTCGATTTGACCATGGTGGAGCTCGCCGATTGTAGCGCTGACTACATGACATTTCAACCAACTTTTGTTTCTGGCCTCGCCACTTTTGTTTTCCACTAGCCAGAAAACCCCCGCAATTATTTAGAGCCCGATTAACCCAGACCCATGTACATATGCAGCGAATGTGTTGGAGAAGTTCAAAACAAAACGTCGGGCACCCCCTTCATCATAGATGAAGGTATTGTTTACAGTTGTGAAGAATGTATCATTCAAA
>JAQGCX010001045.1:0-12541 GCA_034700205.1 Plectus parietinus | reverse complement strand
AAATAGTTCAGCAAGCGAGGGGACATCACAACCGCTGCGCTATGTGTTAATCAGTGATGTTCACGAGCCGGGCCGGCCCGGGATTCATGCCGAAAAAAAATCCCGGCCCTGCCCGATCAATTTTTTCAGGCCCGAGCCCGGTACTTTCCCTCCGGGCCGGCCTTGAACATCACTGGTGTTAACGCATGTGCGGGAGCGACCTTCCTCGACCGCGTCTCACAAGCCGACTGACCGCAGACGCGTCACTAAGGCTAATTAGGACACCATTTGATGAGATCATTGTTCTAACACAGAGGCAATAACTTCTCTACCGGGAGGGACAAGGGCCTTTAATAACACAATACTTGCCCTATTTGTGCGTTATTTTTGGCAAAATTACATAAACGATAATACATAATGACTCACGATTGCAGGGACTGTAGTGATTCACGGTCATGAAATGGTCGATGATGTCGTAGAATTGCTGTCTCAGTGAGTCATATTGGCCCTGTTTCACTACTCGTCTAGGATCTCCCGTGATTTTCTTTAAGAGATCCAAATTGGGGGCCACGTTGGAAGCTTCATCATACAGAGCGAATATGCTCATATTTCGGGCTATCAGTTGCTGAGCGATAGGAACTGGGTCGCTGTCTGGACTGTCGCTAAAAGAAATTATTATTTTATTGCTGAATTTAATGAGGCCAATTTAAAAATTCAGAACGAACTTTCCGTCTGTGAATAGCATGATGATAGTAGGAACAGATGTCCGATATCCCTTCTGTGAGACCGTAATGTTGTCTCGCACTGCTATTAGAGCACTATAAATGAGATATAATAATAAATATGGTGTGCCATGCAGATTTTTCATTCACTATCGGGGAAAATAAATGCATTCACAAATGTTTTTTTTGCATTACTCACAGTTTACAACTGAATTACGTCGGTGTTTCAAAAACGCATATTGTGAGAGCGTGCTTCAGTAAACTCTAGGTTCATTTCACAATTTTCAGTTGCGGGAACGCGCGCGCCTTCCTGTGAATTATTTGAGGTCACAATTCAAGTCAGCAATTAGTAAGAGCGAGCGCGAGCTGCGAGTAAATAGAAGCTGCAGGTTGCAAATTCAAATCGCGCGTGTTACCGTAGCCTGAGGGTTGCTTCCGCCTTTACTGCGCGCAGGTCGTGAAATGGACCCAGGGTTCATTGAGGTCCACTAATATAATGTCGTTATCTACGGTGCAGGATTAAGGTAAAAACGTGTTCTTCATTTAGTTTTAGCATGAACTCTTTGACAACTCCAAAAATAAATCGATTCGTTGTGGGGCATACAATGAACCAAATTTTCGATTTTAGAAGCAGCTATTTTAACAGGTCTGCTTACACGTCAATGTTTGTGTCTCCAGTATAGTGCAGCATTCGATCCACTGCTGCGTCGTAACCCCATTGATCAGAAGCCTCATTCAAATAAAATGTGATATCGTAGAATCTATCATAGAAGGAAACTTCCGAAAATTGAGTTCCCGCCGGTGCACCGTAATGGTCGATTCCATTGGGAAATGTATTGATAATGCTTTTCAGCAAGTTCTTTTCCTAAACAAGATTATAGGTAAGCTGGGTGCAGAAGTACTAATCGGATGTATTTCGGGAATTAGATACAAGAGGTAATATTGCTTCTCTATCGGCTAGTATCAAGATTCGGCTCAATTGGCTTTTCTCTGTCAACCGTAATTAGCCTCCCTAAAATTATAAAGGCCTTTCTTACGTCTTGGAAACCACCGAGAATCAGTGGATCTGAGAGCAGCGCCGCTCTTGCTTGCATTTCATTGCCGAACTGCTTAACAAGCTCCAAATATCGTGCGCTGGGTGATTGAGACATGTCGACGACAAATATAATGTCCATAGCGTAGCACTTCGCTTGAGGCGGGGGAGGAGTATGCGTCGTTGTGGTCGGCGGCTGACCGGGTTGGCAGTACAGCGGCAGAGCTATAAAAATGAAAATAGCCCAGGAAATACACTCTTAATTTTTTGACGATAAAGAGCGTACGGTAGAAAGCACCGTAATCCCAGAATTTTAGATGTGCAATAGTGACTAAATGTTGTTGTAAAACATTTACTAGAAGTGGATTTAAATCATATGAAGTAATGATACTCAATACTACAAATTCTGGATTTTGACAGCGCATGACATTTTATTGAGAGGTGTTCGATCGATTTCCTGTTAACCGTTCGAAAATTTCTGAAAATGTTTTTCAAACTACAGTGTAACCCACGTTTGTGACATTTGCAATCAGGATTGTACACTTACGCATGCGGGACGTTGGGTTATTCAAGCCGAGAGAAACAGTTCACTGTAAGCTACGCGTGAGCCACTTTAAACACAAAGCTACTCGCCCTCCGATATCTTGTGAAGCTGTGGTAACTACAACTCTATTTCATTACCTACATTGCCTACTCATTGCCTATTTCCGATAACTACAACTGTATTTCATTGCCTTAACTACAACTACTAAATGTCCATATATCATTTAAACAAAAGGATTTTTTTTGCATGATTAAGGTCAAGCATGCCCTTGATTTTAAAAAACGTACATTGTGGTATCAATCCGCACACATATGAATTGATAATGTTGATTCGGTTGGTCACTGCGGAGTTTCTGGTCGTGTTAATCGCGTCGTACGACTCTATGGCGAACACGCGCAAGTCCATGTCGGCGCTGATAGTCTGGTTGAAGACGAATTCGGCGTGGTACTGCGTCGTGCCAATTGCAACCACGACCACATGCGGATCGTTCAAATCGGTCGTTCCGTAGATGTAGTTCTTTGCGGCGGCCAATTCGGCTGCGCTGATTTCACTGAAATACAGTAAACAACTGTCATAGAGCAGTAATTCTCTGTTCTCACAATACAACTACCACATGCCTGTAGACAGCGGGGTTAGGGAGGGTACCACCTCTGGCCCGGACCAATCTCCTCCCTAGTTCCTACCCCCCTTCCGGACCGGTACAAGCGCTGGAAAGAATGGCTTTCAGTCACGAAGCGGCCGCTAACAGGTGCGGGTTGCCCCTTATCATTCGGCCGACCGCTCAACATCCCCTCCCTGGCTAAACCTCACCTGGCTCGCCGAAAAACCCCAGCTACAGGTATGAATGACCAGTATTCTTACTTGCCGTACGACAAGAGACTGACTGACCGAAGTAAAAATTGTGAACAATGACTGACTTTATTTGCGCGATCTTAGGCGAAAGTTGAAGATTTTTCTAGCGGCACTGCAGAAGCCATTTCCAGGCCCTCTCTCCCCAAACTAAACAGTCCCACAAGCTGTCACACAGTCACCGATTGAGATCTTTGCTTTATTAAGATACATTCATTTACTTACTCAACTTGGTCCGTGATGAACATTATGACGTCAGCAGCAAACTTTCGATTGCCTGTCGTACTGTAGCCATTACTGAATCCGATCAAATCCGTCACATTCCATAGTGGCCTTAACGAATTAAAAGTGATCACATATATTTTTTACAATTGATTACTGACTTCTCAATGTTGTTTGCGTTCAGAGGTCCTGGAGCAATTATCGAGTCAATTGCTGCTTCGAACAACGATGAAGACATGCTGCCGAAATATCTGTACAAGCCGGGCACCGAAGGGTACGCGGAATCAGAGTCGTAATAGATGACACCGACATGAATGTAGTTCGCGTCCAAATGATATGGTTGCACCAGAACCTTGATAAAGTTTCTGATCTAAATATTTGCGATAAAAATCAAATATTTGTAGTTCGGACAAGAAAAATATGAATGTGACTGTGGACAAGGCCGGATTTAGAGCTCGGGGGCCTGGTACTTTTGGTGGCAGGGGGCCTATTTGTACGTGGAAAAAATGAAAAAATTGCCCAGGGGCCCCTTGGGGCCCTTTTTCTACAGCGGGACGGAACCTGGTACTTTAGTACCAATAGTATCGTAGTAAATCCGGCTATGACTGTGGACTATGAAATGCCTGCTGAATGCTGAGGACAATCAAGGAGACAGGGTTGTTGAGTGTCGCAAACTCTTGCCATTAACAGGATTTACTATACTCGCAATTTTTATGACAGTTAATCGGATTTTCAAGACGCATCGTAACACCGATCATATTTGCGACCTATTTCGTTGCGTGACCATTATCAGAAATGATGATTTGCTGCACCCAATCATAATAATGAATAATAACTCAGTGGCATTTACGCGGCAAAAATTGTTTTGTCCCATGAACATCAATCTTTCTATTTGAACAACATTCAGTTCCGACTAACTCTCGTAGAAATTACGAGGAAACATCCCAAATGATATGTACACGGAGCTTTCAGTGGCACTCGAGTAAGATGACAAGAAACTAGCATACTCACCAGAGCAAATTGCTCATCAGGTATTGATGATCGGTGAATTACAAAAACGATGTCAAGGAATTGCCGACAGTCGACTGAAATATAACGAATTAAGTATCAATTGAATTAATGGAATTTTTTCACCACGTCATGAGAAACTATTTTTTCAATGACAGCGCACTGAGTCGAACAGAAGGACATGTCGAACGATATTTCGATCATTGTAAAGTAAAAAATCCTGGGACTAGACAACGATTATGAAAATATGGCTTGAACTGATTGATGGCGGAAAGAGTCACAGTACAATTTAATTCAAGGCTTCTCGAATGGTATTGAGCATTGACAGTATTTGAAATGGTATTGGTACTCATCGGTTCCCCGACCACTTCCTTTCGCATCCGACGACCATTTTTGACCTTAAATAATTTGCCCAAGATAATTATCGAATATGAATGCAAATCTGATTACTATCGAATGGGTCGAAAGCATACTGTATCACTCTGTGTTATAATGGCTAGCGCGAAATTACGGTATTTAGCGGGAGGGCAAAAAATTTGTATAATACCGTAAAAATCGATAACACGATTTCATTAAGCAGATGTTCTAAAGTGCGTTGTTGTCGACTTCCTGTCGCGGTGCAATGTCATATCATACTGTTGCCTGGGTACCGCAGTTGGTTAATCGCGTTAGTCTCATATTTGGGAGGTATTCTTAATGCCTAGGGTTCGAACCCCTCCCCGTGCGACCATATTTGCGCTGTTCTGATAGAACGTAACGGCGAAATTACGATATTTGGCGGGAGGACAAAATATTTTGCGTTCTGAACAAAATTTTGGCAAGGCCCCACATCGCAACACGTATTTTGCGCCCGTTTGTCAAGAACCGAATACGAAAATACGAATTGGTTTGCGTGGAGGGGTCGGTGTAAATTATGACCTAATTCTGACTTTTAATTTTCAAATATTTTGTACGTCAAAATTTAAAATTAAAAGTTAATTATTGTCAGTCTCAGCCATAATATGCTTATGGGAAAGTCATAATTAATTATGACATTTCATATTTTTAAAGTACAAAATTTTGAAAATTAAAAGTCAGAATTAGGTCAGAATTAATAATTAACACTGATCTGGACGCTGTGTTTTTTCTGTACTTACTCAGTCCAGGAGAGTGGCAAATCAGGTTTTTCATACTGTCGACAACGATTGGTTCCAGAGTGGTGATGACATTCGTGTTGTTGTCGTAACCATTGTAGAGGGGACCGTTAATTGGTCCCAGAACGAGTTTCCACAAGTCAGGTGGTGAATAATTGTTGACTTTATTCACTTTGTTCACACCATATAGTACTGGTGAAACCGTGCGAAGTTTAGCCGCGGCGGCAGGAATGAGGCAATTGGCATCATTCGATCGGCAGTCATCATTGTCACTGGCAAACAAAATTTATCATCATTCAAAGAAATCCTTATTATTAGTACTTACAAAACTTGTGCAAAGATGGCGGTCTGTCCTTGAAAATTGTAGTTCTTGTTCTGGGCTTCATTCATTACTTCATAAGCCAGTTCCAACCCCCTGAAGTAGTGCAGAAATGTTTAATTATGGAAGCCAATCATGATATGTTTCGCAAACTGCATACGAACAATTGCAAGTGAGCGGAGTCGGTATCGCAGATGGATTCAGAGATTACGCTCGCATCTGACCTGCTCACAGGAGCAAGTCACCTTTTTCAGGGATGGGGAGCTGCTTACCTTTACTGTGCGCAAGCTACCCAGATATACACTCTTACATAGTGAAAATTAGTGAAAATATTTTAACCTGCAAATTGAATAAATTTTGTTTTTTTGGGAAGCCCATAACGTCCACCATCCAAGAATTTGCGTTAAGTCAAAAACGCCCGCTGAGAAAAACTGGGAGCCCATGAAATGAAGGTCACTCATGGGACAGTTGACCGACCATGAACTTCGAGACTCTGGATAAACCGCAAATAAAATCTGTTAAGCGTGATTTTTTAGAAAAACATTCGCAAATTTGTCTTTGACCACCACACAAAAAATCAGCTCAAATGGATAACGAAGCGCTTCACAATAAACTCTTAAGTAAGGTACCCAAAAATATGCTTTTTTTAGCACATTTTCAGGTCCCACCACGAAAGCTTGCTACCGAATCCCACAAAACTCCGACCATGAAATCTTACGGTATAGATGTACCTTCCCTCAAATTATCTCATTCCTAGCTCTTATGGCTGCTGAGATATCTTGCTTGACTTTTTTTCTGGGCCACCCTGTATTATGATTCGACAATAAACAAAAAAATGGAGATTGATTTGGTTTCAGATTTTTGCTCTGGTCGGACAATTGCTCAATGAGTTGCTGAACTGGGTGCTCAAGCACAGCATCAAGGACGTGCGCCCAACCATCGCTGGCATGCCAGACGTCCACTACGGCAAGTACGGTTTCCCATCCAACCACTCGCAGTTCGTCTGTTTCTTTGCCGCCTTCGCTTCATTGCTGTTGATACTCAGGTCAGCGACGTTATATTGCTCTTGAGCTGTATAAATTGTTTTAAAAATATCAATAGTATATTTATTGACAACAGCGATCGTAATTTTCTTTTTATTCCGATCCTGTTTTAATATTTTTGTTTTAAATCCAACACGACTTCCTAAAATTGAATCAAGAACTTTTATTTTTTAATACATCCTAGTTGAAACTCAATGTTGACGGGTTTCCTCAACTTTGCCATTCTCCAGTGAATTTAACATTGAAACTATATTCTTCTCATACTACTGAATTTTATATTATTTTACAGTGATCTTTTTGCTTTTATTTGTTCATATTCATTAGGGCTGTAACGGGGACGGGGAAAATCAAAAGTCGGGGATGGGAATGAGGATGGGGATGGGGATGGGGACGGGGATCCCCGCGGGGATGGGGAATTCCCCGACGGGGATTGGGATCAAGCACTAGAAAGTTGGGGAAAATCCAGAAGTCGGGGATGGGGACGGGGATGGGGATTCCCGCAGGGACGGGGAATTCCCCATCCCCGTTACAGCCCTAATATTCATATTCATTGCTTTCAAAATTCAGATCACAGATGTTTTATTATTCAGTTTCGACATTTTTTTTGCAACTATGCAATTATGGATTGTTTATTAATACGTTCGAGTTGAAACTCAACGTTGACGGGTTTCATCAATTTCACTATTCTACATTGATTTAACATTGAAACTGTTTTCTTCTCATATTACTACCATTTTATATTATTTTGCAGCGATGTTATCGCCTTAATTTGTTTTCAATTCCTCTTTCATTCGTGAAATGTTACCTATTTTAGACTGAAACAGAACAATATTCATTCGATGAAGCTCTGGAGGCGATTTTACGCGCTCATCTGTTGGACCATGGCGGCCATAGTTTCTTTTGGAAGGTAGGTGGCAATTTTTTGTCAATTGTTGAATTACGCAAATGTTTGTTTGCCAACGTCCCAGTAGGGTAAAACAGCCTAAAACCGCACACCTCAGTCGGATACCTCAATTTATTCCAAGACGAAAGATCGAAAGAGGAAATTTTTTGTATCAGCTTCTAGATCACTTTGAGTTCGACAACTTTGTCACTCAACCTATCCTGGACGATCTGTAATATTCGTAAAATGGAGGTGTCTGACTTTAGGAGATGTTCAGTTTTAGGCAGCATTACCCAACTGAAACCCATTGATATTGTGTTTCAAGGGTTCGCAATTTATAAATCGCGCATTCTCACTAATATTGGCTAGTATAATAAGTGTACGATTCTATTTTACAAAACAAATAAAATGTGAAATAAACATTCAATATTTTTTACACTTATTTTGGAATGATGGCACTGCAAATAAATTCGACATATCATGAATAAGATTTCGTTTTGCAGAGTATATCTGGGACAGCACACTGCTCATCAAGTGCTCTGGGGTTGCGGTATCGGAGCCGCGTCCGGTGTCTTTTGGTATCTCTTTCTGCACTACGCTTTGACGCCGTTTTTCCCACGGATCGCTTCGTGGTAAGTACACATTAAATTATTTCTTTCTTACTGTCAAGACAAACTGACTGCTGAAATAGTGTTGATATTTCGCTCAGTTTTGCTGTTATCGAATTGATAGTTTTATTTTTATTGCGTCACTGCAAATCAATTAGGCTCTTTGTTTTTTGTTACGCATTCTTGGTGAGACCGGCGTAACTGTGAGCATGACATCATCAGTCCCATAGTTAAGCCGGTCTCACCAAGAATGCATAACGAAAACGAAGTAGGTAATTACTATAGATAGTCAGTACCGCATCAGTACCAGTAGTTGCACCAGTACAAGCTTAAACAAATTTGCGATTTTCTCGAAAAAACGCGTGACAATCTAACATCGACCAGCGTAATAGTTGTTCCCCTAATTGTCGCCAACATGTGAAAAAAATTTCAGCAAAAAATATTGCAGTTCGGCTGCGCTACAGCCAGAAAACTGCCAGAAAGTGCCAGAAACTTATGGAAAGAGGGTCAGAAATTTTCTGGCTGTAGCACAGCCGAACTGCAATATTTTTTGCTGAAATATTTTTACATACTAGTGACAATTAGGGAACAACTTTTACGCTGGTCAATGTTAGGTTGTCACGCGTTTTTTCGAGAAAACCACAAATTCGTTTGAGCTTGTACTGGTGCAGGTACTGGTACTGATGTGGTACTGACTCATCTATAGTAATTACCCTACTACCATTGTTGCTTGGAGACAAACTTTTTGATATCAATTGTTTAGCACAAAAAATCGACGGGTTTGCATCTTTCTTGCGCATTTCGCTGTCCTTTTTACTGTTCCTTCTTTTCCTTCCAATTTTTTTGTATTTTTGTGTCCCCAAAGGGGGCAGTCCGTCCCCTTCCCATAACGTAACGCGGCAAGACAAAGTATGCGCGTTAAAAAAGTGTGTGTGTGTGTGTGTGTGTGTGTGTGTGTGTTCTCATGTGGGCGTTATGTGCGCATTCTTTTAGTTGCATTGTACGAATTTTTATGGCAGCGAGAACATTTTGTGTTGAGACAAATTACGATTTGTACAATACCAAATAGGGACACACCACCTTTATCATATAATAACATTGTTAACAATCTTAAAGAATGGATACATTCAAAACGCAACAATATCGAATGAGAAATGTAACATTTTCCTTATGTATTTGTTTCAGGACGATCTGCGAGTGGCTGCTGATCAGGGACACGACGCTCATCCCCAACATTCTCTTCTTTGAGTACACTTGTGCTCGTTCCGAGGGAAGGGCGCGTTCAAGGAAGCACAGTTTGAAGCCCAAGTCTGGATAGAAAGAATTTTTATTCATTTTGCGACTGGTACGGTGAAATACTCAGATCATTCGCTAATAACGCCGCCATCTTGTCCGATCAAAAATCATTCTCGAATTTGTTTCAATTTTTTCGGTTTTTGACCCCCGTCGTGGCCATCTGTTCGCAAACATCAACTGATGTTGCTGAAAATTCTCGAGTGAAAATTCACCCACAGCCCATCCCTCAGAAAGAAGATTTTCTCGTTACATATTGACCATAACAGTATTTAGCTTCCTTTGTTTCCATATCATTCCAATTTCCACCCTTACGACAATCTTATTATTGCTTTATTTGCGAATGATACTGAAATCTGATAAATGATCACAACATGCAAATAATTTTGAAGAGCTTTTCGACGGGCAAAGCAATTCTATTTGTTTACGTCTTTCTGTCTTGTAATGTAGCTGTTGGCTTTGTCAAGGGTTTTCGGCTTATGGAAATATTGTTATTTCTTTGGTTTTTTGTCGGTTATCTGTCAAGTTTTTGGCTTTTTTTCTGCTGAATTCCTTGCCTGTATGGGTGGTATTTTTTGCTTATGACTTGTTCGGTGCATTTTGGTTTTCTTTTTTGCTCTGGTTGAGATTGTTTTTGTCTTTTTTGCATTATGAAGTGCGGTGAGCTCATTTTTACTCGGCTGTTAACTGTTACCGTATGTATGCTCTGACGACATTTCACTGCTAAATGGATTAAAAAAGGTATTTAATGCATTTGTTTTCGATGCGCTAATATTGATGAACAAATCAATTGTTGGAGGAGAGCATTTGTATGAAGATAAATGCAAAGAAAATAACACGAATTGCACACACAAAGCAAAAATAAGCGTGATTTGCTAAACCCGACGACTTTCTATTCAGCCGTCGTCCATGGTATAAAACAGACGCATTTCTGCGTAATTTAGTGCGACAGCCTCGAATAATACAGGGTGTCTCAAAAGTCTCTACAAGCGTTTGATTGCGAATATCTCAAAGGGGAAGAGAGCAATCTATGAGCGGTTTTTTGCGCTGTATTCACCTATATCTAACTTAGATTTTCATTTTTTAATCTTGTAATTTGAGTTATTAATTGCTGAGATATTGTTGTTTTCGTAATTTTAGCGTTTTTGCGTCTTGCGCCGCCTTTATTTTACCGTAGTTTAAGAATTTTTCCTTAACATAACACCAATTTTTACTCGCCTAAATTTCATTTTTAATGATGTGAAGAAAAACAATTGAATTCTGAATAAAGACTTTGAAATGGCAGGAAAATTAACCATTGAACAGCGTGTGGCTGTTGTGAGACTTTATTCCGCGTCAGGAGGAAACGCAAGTGAAACAGTGCGCCAATATCAGAACCAATTTGGCAATCGGCAATCAAACAACAATATCTCAGCAAATATCTCACCGTCGAAGAAGCTGTGACTTTTTTACTTCAGTCATGTTCAATGAAACAGTCGATGTTAGATTTTATGGTCGTTGTCACACTCACAGATCGATTGAAAATGGCTGAAGAAAATTACGCGGTCGAATGTTTTCTACATTAGTTCGCTCTTCGGTTGTCGGTTGTGACGCAAAATAATCAGTTGAATTTCTTTCGTTGGTTAAGTTTATTTTGAAAACAGGATCCCTTCGCAAGCTCGGCATTTTGGGGTGGACACATTTTATTCACTTCGCCAGCTGCGACTGTATACAAGAACAAATGGCCATCCATCCTGTGTTTGTTTATTTTGAAGTCCATTCTATCCGGTGCAAATTACTTTTGCATTCAATTATTTTCGTTTCTTGGTTTTGGTATTTTCCCCTCTTCCTTCTATTTGGCTTCGCAATTTCCCGAAATACACAGTTTTAGTTCGATTTCAACTAGTGCCACATTTACTGCAAAATTAACTAGTTCAAGTTTCCCGCAATTCTCTTCTTCGCGAGAAATATATTTCTTCCCCAGTGCGCCCCTCGCTCTCTCACAACGTGGCGTCTGCGCTTGCAAGTTTTGGCTCACTGACAGCGCTGCAGTATCGGAATTTTCTATTATAAAATAAATACATCTTTCCCCCTTTTGTGACCAAATTGAAAAGTGAATAGAACAAAGAAATGTCGCAGAACACCAAACCGCCGTTCGTCACGCTCGAAACCAGGTCAATTTTCAAAACATTAAGCATATTTTGTGTTTTTTCTTTATTCTATGTCCATTTTGAGCAATTTTAATGCTATTTTGTGTCGTTTTTACTCTCACGTCTCTTAGCGCTGCGACCCCCTTCCTAACGCTGTGGCATAGAATTTCAATTTTTCGGTAACATCAAAGTTCAGATAGTTCGGATATGTATCCCGCCCAACATGCGTAGAAATTAATGCAAAACGAATTGCAGCATGGGTATAATCACATTCGAGCTGTACTGGAACCACGCGCCAAAGACGTGTCGCAACTTCGCCGAGTTGGCGAAACGCGGCTACTACAACGGCACCATCTTCCACAGGGTTATTCCAGAGTTCATGATCCAGGGAGGCGACCCCACAGGAACTGGTGAGCATTTCTAAACTCTTTTCAATCTTTGATGCATTGGCCTTGTATGGCAGAGATTTTGGAACTGTTAGCGATTGACTTTCTTTATTTTTGCTTTGAATTGCTCTTTCAAATGTTCAGGATATAAATCCTCTTAAATTTGGCTGGTGATGAGTGATTTTATCAATTTTAGCACGAAACGTGACACAAATAGCTAAAATGTTGGACAAAATTGTTATCGTTTCATTTCTCTCTGCCACAAATTTGTTTTATTGTGACAAGTTTCTAATTGCATAGTCAACCTCCATTACTAGGGTTGTAACGGGGTCGGGGTTTTGGAAAAGTCGGGGTCGGGGTCGGCATTCCGGGGTCGGGGTTTTTCGGGGT
>JAQGCX010001044.1:0-12545 GCA_034700205.1 Plectus parietinus | reverse complement strand
TCCACACGTCCATCGAAGCATCCGCATTTCAGTTGTGTGCATCTTCTGCTCATGCTTCCGGGTGGGTGCCCAGCACTCACTTCCATACATGAGTGCTGGTCGGTACTACTGATAATAGTTTTTGCATTTAACAAAATTTGTAGGCAACCAATCAACGTGAAAATTTTATCACTTTAAGTTTATGTCTTGGGCATATGTGTACCAGATTTCAGCTTGATCCGATAAGGACTAGTGAAACTGCAGCGGTTTAAACAAAAAATGGTAATTTTGTGGAGAGGCTGTCGCCAGGGAACTCATTTTTTCCGTCTCGTAATTTTTACCGCATTATTATCGGACCGTCAGTTATGATGCCAATTACGTCTTTGTCATATCGTGTCATCATATCGTTGTCTAGATGCAATTGTTCGCAAAGTCAGGTCGCGCCTCCCGGCCAGCCATGCGGCGCTCACTCATCACTTGTTGTGCATCGCTTCGCCCTTGCGGCCGCTGTGTTCAGTCGTGAATTTTTTCCAATTTTTCGTCTCTTGCTCACATCGTTTCTCGCTGAATCTTTGTGCGGTCTCTACTTCACTCATCGGCTCCAGTTTCGTCTGCCATCTATGAGAGAGTTCCGGAGTGATTCGTTTTTAATTTACGCGGCTATTTATTCGAGTTTATGCGCGTGTGTTTCTTCGGGTCAAAGGAGGCGGTTTGCTAGAAGCGGCTGTTTCAAAGTCAATTTCCGTGCGCGGGTAGTATTTTAGAATTCGGTAAAAGTGCGGTAGTCATACCTGTAGTAGACGTCCGTTTGTTTTTCGGGTCATAGGAGGCGGTTTGCTAGAAGCGGCTGTTTCAAAGTAAATTTCCGTGCGCGGGTAGTATATGAGAATTCGGTAAAAGTGTGGTAGTAATTCGTGTAGGACACGTGCGTGTGTTTCTTCGGGTCAAAGGAGGCGGTTCGCTAGAAGCGGCTGTTTTCAAAGTCAATTTCCCCGTGCGGGTAGTATTTCAGAATTCGGTTAAAGTTCGGTATTAGTTCGTTGAGCGGTAGTAGACGAGGGCGCGGTCAAGTGGTTGCGCACGTGCCGCAGACGTCTGCTCTTGGACAGTGGGCCGCGGCCCGAGGGGGCATAGGGGCGCACCAACCACCCCACCAGTTCAGATCGCCAACTGAAAGCGCTTGGTCCCCAAGGCAGGTCCGAAGGCGGGCGCGTCAGTGGCGAAGAAGCAGAGAGTGGGCGACGCGACCGAAAATCCGGTGGTCTCTCAGATTTTGACCAATGCCCCCCTTTTCGCAAAAATCATCCGCAACGCTTTGTTGGGCGCTCCCACGCTTGCGCAGGCCCCAGTTGACATGGTGGGGGGGGAGGAACATGACGGCGCCTTCGAGGAGCGTGATTGGGGCAACCCTGACCCCCTGGTGGGCAACGTCCAACCAACCCCCAGCGGGTTCTGAGGCGGTATACTGTAAGCCTCTGCTCATTTCGCTCTCTGATCACCCCGACGGTCCGCGCCCACATCTACGCTCTGAACAATGTTGAGTTATCGGAGTTGCTGCCGGTGGGTGAGATCAAGTTGCATTCGCCCGCAAAAACGCGCTAGAATTTTGCGCGACGTGATGGAATGGGGGTCTGGCGTTCAATCGGTACGCTTCAGTTCTCTTGGAGACGCGCCCAGACCTGTATTTGCACTTGATAATATCGACACTAGCTATAGTCGCCGCGCTAACGCGCGGCGACAATCACGGGCGCTTTTGGCATGGTGCCCTCCACCACACCAACCCCAGTACGATGTCACAGATTCACCTAGTTCAATTATAAAAGACAGCCGGTGTGCAACACAGTTGCGACAGTGTACTGTGATCGCAACGCGACGCGCGTAAGTTAGGTGGGGCAGAAGTTTTTCAAATAAAGTTTTCAAAGGTACTATTATGAGAAATAGGGACGATACTGTGAAGCTCGCGGCGCTGTGTGTCATTCACAATACCACATTAATTATTATTTCTCGTTCGGCGCTTCCAGCAATTGCTGTTGGTGTAGGCAAACTCTTTTGGACATTTCGAGAAAACCCGGTTTTCGAGATATCGAGTGGAAACACGGTCATCAAGAAATCCAGTGGTTGTTCTTCTGTAGTCCTTTATGACGAAGAAGTTAATTTTTAATCCAATGTTTCTCTTGATTTTTGCGCTTTTCGTTTGGAAATACACGGATAGTTTGCATTGTATTATGGACAGTCCAGAAGAAGCCGACCCTTTCACGAGTCAGGAATGTACAGAAAAGAATAAATTCTGCTACAGCGCTTATTGCAGCAACAGTTTAAGTTACAACGATTATCCTACTCATGTTCTCAACATTTGTAAGTATATTAATTATTTCACTCAGGCAGCAAAAAGTGCTTGGAAGGGGGTTTATTTTGCTGGGGAGGTTTTTCTCGAAAAAGTCAATTTTATCCAGTACTTGTCCAAAATTTTTTTCCCCTTTTTCAGTGAACACCCATTCTATCCAGCGCAATTTTTTTTAGCTCCTCATGCCCACGTCTCATTTCACTGCATAAACAATACTGAGCGAACCTATGGAGGTATCTAATATAAAATATTCCAAATATCGGGGGGATATTACCTCCCCCGATTCCGGTCTGGCGACCAAAAAAGGCCACTAAAATATTTTTTTGAACGAATTACAACAAATAAAGGCCAACCCCAAACCAGCCAGGCCCGACAAAAAGCCCCTGACAAGCCGAATGCCTTGATGATATGGAGGGAATTAGGGGATTGGAACTAATGGTACATTCATTAATTAAGCTGATACTGCAACAAAAAAAAATCAAAAAAAAACCGTGTGAGTGTGACATACGTTTGGTACACATGCTGTTGCTTCTTTCACGGTTACTTAATTTACTATTTTAGCGATAATTATGAAGAATTGTGCAACTTCCGTTACGATTTGCGATCATATGAACATGGGCTGTGCTAGTGCTGGTCGTCAGTTCGGCACAGAATTCCAATATCATTGCTACATGTGCTCAAGTGACAACTGCAACGAAAGAAACATGACGCAAAACGAATAAAATATATTTTCAAGATTATACTTCTAAAACTTCTTATAATTGTCATCTGCCTGAACTTTTTCGAAATGTGTGATCGAAAGAGGAGAAAATAATTCACTAATGATCGCGTTGCTTTCGGTTTCGCACAGAAATAAAATCGAATATATAAATTTCTTCGCAACAATAAAAGGATAATGCAGATTTCAGTTAATTTCAATCACAGTTAACAAACAAAAGTTGTGAAACAATATCAATCATATTTAAATATGTAATTAGGTTTAAGACAAGGATGGGTTACATAAGAGGTAGTGGAACCATACCATCAAACTTCCGCTGCAGGGCCTTTTAATGGGAATTTAACTGTGCGCATATGAAAAATGTGTTCTGCATGATTTTTGAATTCCCGCCCACGTTTTTGAGCAACCCAACGATAGGCGCGTATCACATAGTTGCGGTATTGTAATTCGATTTGTAAATGATATTAACTTGCATTATATGATGTTTGAGTTGGCTCATAGAACTGTTACATGTCATTGGCATTGAAACTCTCAGCTACGGTATACATATAGCATGTCGATTCATTCTTCTGGCATATTCGTTCAGTATCATGATCACGGAATATTGAAAGATTTTTTGGAATTTTTGCCACTATAACCCAGGAATTCTTCGCAAGACCAAGAAAGTTTAAAGATATATTGCTTTCCACGCAGAGCGTGTATTTACGGGCTGGGCGCGGGCTTATGGTTTGGCGTAGATGCGCGGATGGGGAAAGGGTTAAAGGTTACGTGTGTGGGTATGACTAAGTTAGTGTGTGGTTTGATTCCACAGGTGTGGAGCGGACTGACAGGTGAAGTGGAAGTCTACTGATTGGGGATCAGTTTTACGGGCGGATCTGGGTACACAGGCCATGGCTCTCCGCAGGGGCGGCACGTAGCGCCGCCCGACTCTATTAGTCTTTTCTTATGCCGTCCGTGATCTGCGAATCAAATAACATACTTTCTAAACCCTTTCATGGTTTTATCCATGAAATGACCACGAATTTGTTCGTTGGACTCCAACCATCTCAATTATTCATAAAATAAATGGACATTTCATTAAAATTTCATCAACTATTTCGTAAATTTAATTAAGTGATTTCATGAATGTTGGAAAGTTTGAATAAATGAAATGTGTACTAGGCGTATGAGGAGAAAATCTCCACCTCTCCAAAAAAGGCAAGGCAACGCAAGGCAACATAGGTGGCCCGCTATGGCACCAACTGCCTTCGCCTCGCACGAGGGAAACTTTAGTGCATTGGGAACTCAACTCAGCTAAAGTTCCAAACGTACCTTAAAATGGATAAAACCTCACCTTTATATCGAACATCTATGAAATGCAAGCGCGACGGGTTAGTGAGAAGAGTCATGAACATTTAATTTATTTGATGATATATATATCAATCCGTGAACCGGTTTTAGAGAATATTTACCTTATTTTACCGGTCCTCGATTTCACAAACAACTAACAATGCAAATTAAATATATGATTGGCGTAATTTAGCGATAAATGCAGCAGACATGAACGAGACAAATCGCACAACGTACCTATTGTATGCCCAGCTTGACACTACAAATTTAGTGCTCGGTGGACCATATATACACATTTTTCTTGCAGTCCTAGTTTGTGAACGAATATTACCACAGGTGTGGTTCACATGAACACGGAATAATAATGAGAAGTATTCCAATTATTGTCTCACATTGTCATGGGATCTTGGGTCTAAGCCATATCATCAGCTTCGTGTTCCACCGCATCCCCACATTTGCTTCCATGATTAGCTTTGCTATTGAACGTCAGCATGCAAAAATTACATCAAAGGGCTTTACAACGAGAGAAGCCGGACAAATGAACCAACAATAGGATATCCCCTGGCGGCCTATAATTCTGTCTAGAGCTAAATGTCCAAAAAGTTTGTTTCCTCCTTCGCAAATTTTGGTACCACAGGAATCCGAGCCCCTGGATGGATATCCCCCATCTCCCCTCGCCCATGTTATTCCATTCCCAATTGTCATTACATCCCAATTTGGTTTTTAATTGTCATTACATTGGCCCAGGGGCAAAGCGAGACAAATCCCAAATCCTTCCCACAGAACTATCATCATAAACTCGTCCAGTTGGTTCCACCATCCCCTTACTCTCCCCCTAATCGGATTCGTTTATTAGAAATTTAATTTTTTAATTTACTGTTGCCGATCGCCAATAAAGACACACAAATTGTGACATTAGCAACGAGAAATATGATCATTAAAATTAGATCGAGTCTGCCGGCCACTTTGCTCCACATTTCAAGTAACTCTTCTGACTTTTTTTCGCCAATATTCATGTACAGATTTATTTTATCAACTCCTTTCGTGATTGTTAACAATGGTTTAGGATCTCTTGTCAAATTAGGCTCTTTGTTTTTGTTATTGGACACCTGCAAAGTATCAGTTTCGGTTTCAATGGGCTAAATTTTTGCGGTATTTCAAAATACGCGACGTATGAAATCAGCTAAGGTTATCATTTGACAGACAAAATATATTTCGAAATATTGTATTTTATTCTTGAAATATCGGTAAAAGAAAAGGTTTTTTCAGTATAACGATCCTGTTTTCCTACCTGTGTTTGAGTACTAGTACTACTATTGATGCCAACCATCTCGCTGATTTGCAAAGTTTCGCGTTTCGTTTTCGACGAGCAGGTTAACTTCAACAACCAGTGGGGAACAGGAGTTCCTTTCATCCAACAGCTGTGGATGTGCATGACAAAAACAGAAATGACAGATGCAACCGCTGACAGTCCAATTTCCACCATGATGAAAAGACCTGAATAAAGGTATCGTACATCATGGTTTATTTTTATAAATAGTAGCACTCGCAATAAATACTGGTCCCGGCAGAAATAGTGTCACTAGAACTGAATTCACAGGGTTTAAAATAATAGTGATACCCGAAAAAGTAATGGACTAAGATAAAATGTCATCGTAGCTGTTTATGAATTTATTTATTTTTGGCCTTCGACCGAGTGATAAGGGCGGACCCAGGCCCGGCTTATAGGTGGACCTTTTGGACCTTAAGGTCCGGGGCCCCCCGGTCATCTACGTGTAAAGGGGGCCCCCCGGCCGCCAAAAGAAGGCCCCCAAAAGACAAAATACAAAAATATATGCAAAATTTTTGCCTCCAGCGATTGAAAATGCAAAAGATTTCGCCTGCGGCGGCTGAACAACCAAAAATTTTGGCCTCCGGCGGTTGAAAATCCTAAAATTTTTGCCTCCAGTGGTCGAAAACGCAAAATTTTTCGCCCCGGCGGTACGTAGGGGCCCCCCTCAAGAAAAAAGGCCCTGGGCCCCCCAAACCCTTAAGCCGGGCCTGATTGCAGGGCACCTCGGTTTTTTAAAATTTGACTCACTCTCGCTCATGAGCTCTTTTGAACTTGAAGTTGTCAGCGCAGAGTCCTCCAAATGACGTCATTTCTGGCTCGTTCGGAAGCTAGCGATGAGGGCTTTGTCTCTGACACACGCTGAAAAATTTGTCTGTGTTTTGGGGGTACGGTAATTTTTGAAATTTTATCGATCTCAACTCAGAGTCAACGTGATCTCCAAATGACAAATTTCAAAAATTACCATTTCCCTAAAACACAGACGAATTTTTGAACGTGTGACAGAGAGAAAGCCCTCCCCGCGAGCTGTCTAAAATCACGTCATTTGGACGATAACTTTGATAACGCGGGTTCGATTCTGAAAGCTAAAATTTTGGCTCCTTTGATGCTTGCAATTGCAATTCCATTGACACATTCAAATTGAAATTTTATCATTTTTTGCCCATTTTCTTTGTTATCAAACCTTTCTTAATGACGCAAGGGAAGGGGAGCAGGGCTAAAACTAAAAACGGCGCAATGTAACAGCGTGGATCGTCTCAAAGCGATAGTGATAGTGCAGGTATGTGCACTCTTACTCGTCACATGTGGTAATGTACACACGTAATGCTAAAATTAAGCACTGTACGACGCTTTTACTAAACAGTAAGCAAGCATTGAACGACTGAACTTTGTTCACAAAGCAAGTTGTTGACTACAGTTTGCCCAGGGAAGGTTCAGACTTGGCTGGACAGTGCGCGCCATCAGGCGGCATCATCGCTTTATTGATTTGTTGTAATACGCGCGCTAACCGTCAAATATGACGTCATCATCGGTCAGCGATCCGCGCCTTTTCTAATTACTTTGACCGCCACTGTTGTATCCAGACAATCCAGACAGCGCGACTGTCCGGACGTGTCTGAAACCTTCCCTGGGCAAATTACAGATGTTGCTCAAACGTAGCGCTCTACTCATAATATTGCATTTTATTTGCAAAGTCAACACTTGTCCTTCTGGTTGGCAACCGTCACTAAGCGATGCCAATATCTGCTTCAGCGTCGCACAAGCGAAAATGACCTGGACTGACGCTGAAAATTACTGTCGAAATATTGCACCGAACGCCAACCTCGTTTCCATTTTGTCGGCGTTTGAGACAAACGCCCTCAACGGTAGGAAGACAAAGTATTTTAAAATCAGTGTTGCAATAATTGACAAATTTTAATTTCGTTTGTTATTTTTTGGTAATTTTTGTATGAAGTAAAGTGAACATTGTTCATGACAGCCTTGAAGGGACGGACCAATAAGGACTGTTATGAAAAATATTGACTATAAAGACCGTTAAAAAACAGTAGAATCCACAGGAAAGCGGTTTAAGGACGAATCTAAAATTCTGTTATAAAAAATTATAATGTAAAGGTCGTTATAATGAAGGCCGTTATAAACACTGTTCACTTTACATACCTGTCTGCAACTGTCTGTAACTGTAACGAAGAGGGGAGGGGGAGGGGTTAGGGGTCTCCGGAAAGGAGGTGAACGTTCGGTATGTTATTAGGTTTTTGGTCCAAATTTTTGGCAGCAAATGAAAAAACAAGCCACTTTGGCGCTTTACTATTATTGGGTTGACTACTGCTTATTAAATTACGGTATTCTGTCGAAATTACACTTTCATGATAACATTGTAACAACGTTATTTTTCAGGAATAGCGTCAAGCAACCCTGCAATTGGTTCATTGGACCAAGTGTGGATAGGTGCAAGAGGTGTGAGTGAGGACGAGCTATTTCAATGGGTCGATGGAAAACCATTTATCTACACTAACTGGTTGGCAGGTTTGTTGTTACTTCTTCTACTTTTGCACTACTGATATACTTTCATAGCTGTAATAATTGCGAAAGTTGCGACCTCCATTTTAGATTAGTTGAAGGAGAGAGGTGTGGCGAAAAATTAGATACAAACTACTATATCTAGATCAATTTTTTCGGCTGGTCATGAGCGGTGTACCCCCTCTACCCCTTTAGTTAAGATAAGGATACAATCGTTAAGATTAACTACTCACTCAAGTCTGATTTGGAAGTACAACTGTATTACCGAAAAAGTGACTCCTGCAGCCATTATAATTAATGTGCAGTCACAATTAGTGCAAAAACGAAATTCATTCCAAATTGCGTGTGTTCCAAATTTCTGACTTTAAACTCAAAACTTAATACTTGCACAGTTGATCCCGGTTATAAGAGCACCGGCTATAAGAGCACCCGGTTATAAGAGCCATTTGGTGAATTTCTGTGCTCTACTAATAGCATATATCGGACCCCGCATATTAGAGCATAAGAACAAAACTTATGAAAGTGCTCTACTTACTGACATTTTGATCAAATGATCGACAGATTGGTTCGTTCAAAGAAATTGTGCAGTACTTGCTTACTCAGTTCACTGTGACTGAGTGGTTTGAAACTCGCTCACTCATTACCTCCTCAGAAAATATTTCTAAAGGTAGTACGATGGCACACTACCTGAGGACTAGTTTTGATTGACCCCGGATATAAAAGCACTCCGGCTGTATGAGCAATTTTTCGAATCCCTCCTGCATGCTTTTACAACCGGGTTCGACTGTATACTGATTTCAATTTGGCTACAGGTCAGCCTAATGTTTTGTATCCATGTGTGTCGACACTCGCTCGCTCGAGCGGACGATGGCGTACCGAGCCGTGTGAAACGAAAAACTATTTCATCTGCAAATACATGATGACTTCGACAATTCTGCCCACTGATTGCTACGATTGGAACAACTTGAATGGGAATAGTAGCAGCGGAATTTATCGAGTATATCCGCCCGGCATTGACCCGTTTGACGTGTTGTGCGACATGACGACAGAAGGAGGTGGTTGGACTTTCTTTCAGAAGTAAGATTATTTACAGTGTCAGGCGTAAACATCTAACAAATGCCCAGACTATGCTGCTTGAGAACAAATTACAAATTCGATGATACGGTTTTCGGTCATAGCTGTGCTCAAAAAAATGATAAGGGGAAGACTCTTCTCTCTTAATTGGGGAGGAGATAACCGATTTTGGGGGAGGTAACCTCCAGATAGTGAGACTCTGAGCGATAGCTGATGACCAAGGTGGCGAGTGAGTGATGAATGAGTTGAGAGTCAAGATAATTGCTTAGCCGCGGGACCGTTAAATAGTCGCTCAGAAGTGGCCTTAGCTGAATGGCGTTTACTAGGTGGCCTTTTTTATTTTGACATTAGACTCCAAACTATGTTTTGATAGGATTACAATTAGCCTTGCATAGTCTGGTGACCTAGATTAGCTCTAGTTTGAGTCAATACAACTGAGCAGGAGTGTTGGGAGTAAAAATACAAAGGAATTGAGCAGAGATTTGATTCCGCTTCTATTTGGATAAATAAATTTACAGATTAGAGTTGAATTGTTTAATGCAAACTTGTAGAAGTTTACAGTTAGTTAGTAAGAAAGTCCCGAGAAATGTAGCAGGCCAACAGCTCACGAACGCGGCCTACAAAATCGTTTGTTTTGTTGCTGATTCTTGCATAACGAATCAGTTGTCCAATTACAGTGTTACTGTAAATGTTAGCCGAAACCTTACTATCGGGGTAACCAAATCTGTTGACCTTGAAAGGGAAAGCATTGGTTTTATGATTGATGTCAGTTTTTTAAGTTTCGTTCTGAAATGTTATGTCAAGTTCAAGAAAACAGCAGTGATTTCCAGCATAAGTTTCTTTCAGTTTTAGTTCCTTGTCGTATATGCTAGCTGCTTTGGTTATGAAGTCAGGATAGTTTAATGCCAGTAGATCATCAGTGTATCTAACTGCTAACACGTTGCTGCGGGCATAACTTTGGCGTAAATTCCATCATCAAAAGAGTCAAATCTGCAATTAAGGGGCCAGCGTCGCCACCTATCGGCACTCCCATAATCAGTAGAAAAATATTGCCGGCAAAATCAACGTATGTTTCATCCCTGACATGTACCAGTATTTGCTTTACATCGAACCTATCCATGTACACGTAGCCATTGTACTGCGTTGAATCCGTAAAAACACCTTAGAAGAAATCGCCATAAACTGCCTTTTGCTGTTAAGCCCAAGTCGATTAGCTGCACCAAGCAATGTTAAATTGTAGCATGTGGGAGCTTCGTGAATCTTGACAACCTTATTTTGCCCTTTGAACGACTATACAAATACTTGCACCTATTTGTCGGAGCTCGAGGGAGTGCAGGTATCTATGCTCTACCGCATATTGTTTTTTAGAAGAGTTGACAACTCATTAGTATTCTTTAACCAATCTTGGCAAGCCTACAAAAAAGGATTTGACAATGGACTGTCAGTGAATCATTGGTTGGACTTGGACAGAATTCATGTTCTCAGCACTAAAGATGAACACGTTGACCTGCAAATAGAACTGAATGGTGACAGATGTCAATATTACGATAAATATCAGTATTGCTCGAATCAAACGGACGGCTACTGGTATGGAACGTGGGACTTTAAGGTACGGTACTGCAGAATATCTGCGTTGCTTTTTTTATGGCACTATCAAACTGTGCAGTTAACCCCTTTATATAGCGGCCTTTTTAGTAAGGCCGTTGATATTTTGAGTGTTTTGTATAGATTTTTTCTTTTTTATAACAGCTCTTTTTATAGCAGCAACCTTATTAAAGCGGCCCTTGAATTGTTCTACTACTATTATTACCCTTTTTTTATAGCAGCCTTACGTCTTTTCACTCCGTCCTGATACAGATTCATATTTCCGATAATGCTGATTGGTTGTAGCATATAATTAGCCGAGCCCTTGACTACAGTACAGGATTTGACAATGGACTCATTGGTTACAGCAAAATTTTGAGACCTGTCTCCTATTGTTTTTAGCTCTGCCCAAAAAAAATTGGCCCCATCCCTTTTCTCAATTTTCATGGCGGTCTCATTTTTATAGCTACCTTTTTGACCCGAAATCCTCGAGACCGCTAAAAAAAGGATTTGACTGTATATTGGGGAATGGAATTGAATCGTCTCGCTTGTTTCTGACACAAAATATCAAGCTCTCTTTGCGTCGACCTTATTGATATAATTACAGTTATCGACCCGACATCAACTTGCGGGAGAAGGGAGTTAAAAAATATATTCGATTACCTATCATAAATATCTTTTCCCTTCCTTTACGACCAAGCAAATTAATCGTTAGGCGGCAATTTTCAGTCGGTTTGCAATGTTCTACTCACTTTGGTCGTAGTTGTAACTGTAAACTTTGCGGTGGAGGTATTATCGAGTTCTCAATCCATCATACGCAACAATATTATTGCTGATGTTATTCTTTTTAGGTGAACAATGAATCTGACTTGTATCGTTTAACAATTTCTTGGGCGAAAAGCGGAAATCTCAGCGATTACAATGATACAGACGAGTTTTACCATTATAACAACGGTGGAGCTTTTAGTACGGTCGATCACGATAGTTCATCTTTACATTGTGCAGCGATTAACACTGGCTATTATCACAATCGAATCAGTGGATGGGGGTAAATCGTGTTCACACTATTTTCATGATGTCATATCAATTTTTTTAGTGGCAATTGGTACAACAGATGCACATCTCAAGCTTTGAATGGGTATTACACATATGACATTCATACCTACAAAATAAATTCGATATATTGGGCGCGTACGTACAATGTGATATATTATGCAATTGTTCCCATCAAAACAGAAATGAAGATGCACCGTCATGGATAAAAACTAATTTTAGTAGTAAGTTTCAGTAGGAACACCTCACTATCGTGCACATATTGGCTTGTGATTGTTCTGTTTAAAAAAAAAGAGCGATAAATAAATTTTTTAAAATTTGGTGTATTGAAATTGCATGGCAAAACCCGGTATGGTCATCACCAGGAATGCATTTCAAAAACGAAGAGCCTAATTGATTTTTGTAATAAGCGCGATCACCGAAGAGTCAAATGTGACGTCATCATCGGCCCGTTATTGACTACAGTTTGCGGCGGGAAAGGTTCAGACACGGCGGGAGAGTGAGCTTCATCTGGCGGCATCATTTTTCAATTATTAGGTCGATGCATAAGTCCGGTTACAAAATTAACAAAGTTTATTTGGTTCTAGAAAAATAAAACAATGTCCGCATTTAATCAA
>JAQGCX010001043.1:0-12547 GCA_034700205.1 Plectus parietinus | reverse complement strand
GAGGGGGCCCCCTCTTATTAGGAAAATAAAACCACATCAGAGGGGGGCCCCCTCTTATTTGGGGCCCTCCTATTACGGAAAACCCCGGTACTCTAAACAGTTCTCGAACGGTTTTCTGAAGCTCTATCCATGTTTCACTGCTGTTTTTAGCGTCACCCTTTGCACAACCAGTCCAGTGACATTATGCCCAAGGTGCCCACTCGAAAGCCTGTTCATGGAAATTTCCATGAAATAGCCATGAGATAGTTAGTGGGATTCCCTCCAGCTCATAGTTTCATAGATTTTATGAAAAATTTCATGGAAAATTAATGAATTATTTAATAAATTTCATGAAGTGATTTCACGGTTTTTACATGAAGTATTTCATAAATTTAATGAATTATTTGGTAAATTTAATGAAGTGATTTCATGATGTTGAATGGGGCGTGGGGAGTATCATCCCCCTTCAATGGAGAGGCTGGAGAAAAAATCACCCCTCTCCAAAAACAGGCAAAGCCAATGCAGCTGATTGGCCCATGCATTACAATCATATACATACATTACCTTTAATTAAAACTTCAATGAAACGCATACACGACAGGTTAGTGAGATGCCTCATGAACACTTCATGCACTTGATGAGATATTTCATACTTTTCATCAAACAGTTCATTAAAATCATGAAATTAGTCAATTTACTAACTATTTCATGATATTTCATTATTTTTCATGAACTGTTCCATATATGTTATTCTTGACTTCTCATGTCATGAACATGTTCATGGCACAAAATTCCATGAACAGGTTTTTGAGTGCAGCGAACAGCCGTTTCGACAATATTCCTTGTTCCATTCTTCGAAAACTGATTTCGATTAACAAATGACCTTTTCCATTGAGAAATGTCAAAATTTCGATCAATTTCGATCAATTAGCCGCTGCGAAACATCTTTTACTTCTATGAGGTTGAAAAGTAAAAAGGTAACAATAGTCATTCGTCCGCTCTGATAATACCGATGATGTAGTTCGTTTTGGTCAAGATCATTCAAGTATTGTCGCAAAAATGTTATCGTTATGTTTCAAATCGATGTATAATTCGAAGCCGAACAACACTGTCAAAGTGTTTCTCTAAAAACTTCTGAAATTTGATGATCAACCGACAAAAAACATCTCCAATCGCTCAACAATAAAAAAAAGCATTTTTTCAATCTGAAAATATTTGTTTCACAATGAAATTGAAATCAAAAATTCAAATGACCAAACAAGTTTTCTATATGGCATAAAAATTGGGTTTTTTCAAAAAACTTTTCAGCGAAATCGATTTTGCGTGTTAAGAGAAATCTGAAATTTCAACCTGAAATTTACCTGAAAGAGAATCAACCTGAATCAACCTATAAGTAGTGCTCATCATGAAATAGCTTCAGTAAAATTTTCGGCTCAAACAAACTTATTTTTGGTGCACTTCAGCATCTCTGAAAGTGTCGATTTTCAACTCGCGATTTCTCAGCCGCATTTAGTCGGATAAAGCTGAACCTGGTGCCTACCGGGTTACCGGATTTTTCCGACTAAGTGAGTCCCCGCTCTCTTATTTGGATTTATTGAAGAGAGCTGGCTCTCTTATTAATAAGAAACCGGGTAACTTTTAAAAAATTTTCTCCATGATTTTTGTGAATTTTTGCCGTGAACATATCTGCTAAATTGCTGTAGTCCCTGCAGTCAATCGGATGCAAGAAAAGGGCGTAGACGGATTTCGGATTGCCGGCATGAAGAATTTTAAACCTCTGTGTCGATGTAAAGTACTTAAATGAGACCAGAGAGTCTAGTAGCGGTCCAATGAACCGAAAAAATTATTATTTTCTGCTGAAATTCGTCTTGGCCTTAGGGCAGGGGACCCTTCGGGTCACAAGGATGCGAGCAGCCCTGACCCTTAAACCAATAGGTCTTTACCATGGGATTTGAACCTCGTTCGAAAATATTTGGTTTGCCTCGTTTGGCTCTTCTTATGTTTTGTTTTTTTACTTCTTCACTTGCGTTATTGCATTTAAGATCCCAGGTGTCGTGTTGGACTTCATCATTTTTTGATCGAACTAGTCATTTAATTACACAGTTGGACTCGAAAAAAGATGTACAAAATCTCGTGCGTTCGATCTTGGGTTTCCACGTGGCGTGTGCAATTAAATTTATATTCATGAGAAGACGAATGCCAGTCATGCTCGAACTTTGTTAAAAGCCAACGACAACTTTCTGTTCCATAAGATTGACACGGTCACGGCTCAAAAAGTGAATCACTCAGAAACTGCATTACTCGATTGCCGGTGGTGACGTGCTAACCATTACACTACAGCAGCGGTCTACTCAAGAGCTGGATAATGCTTATTAATCCAAATTGTTTCCTTCTGCTTACGTTCCTTCAACTTGCCCACTGTCTTCAGTGTTTCATTGGAAGTCTGGAAGAATCCGACCCATTCACGAGTCAAGAATGCACCTCTGCGAATAAGTTTTGCTACAGTGCCTATTGCAGCAATAGCTTGAGTGTCACTGATGAAGATGATGATTATCAAACTTACATTCGCAATACTCGTGAGTTGCAGTTTTCTTTACAATTCGTAAAAAAATATTTTTTCATAAATCAAAGAATGAGTAAATGGTCATGAAATATTGTTACCTATTTTTTGGCAAACGTTTTCATTGCAGCAATTTTCGTGAAGAATTGCGCGACGGCGGAGACGATTTGTACGCACATGGATTCTGGATGTGCAAGCGCAGGACGAATGTTCGGTTCTGAGTTCAAATATCACTGTTCTATGTGCACAAGTGACAATTGCAATGAAAGCAACGCAACGGAACTATAGAAAATCTTTGCCAAACGTTCGCCTATTGCCCTTTTTGATTTTCACTTTAAGACTTTCAATTTCAAGGGTTGTTTGTTGTGGTTTAGAGTTATTAAAAATACCGGTATTCTTGTGAATTAAAAACTATACACGACCACGGGCAGGTGCAGGCGACTGGGGTTTTTCGCACTCTAATTTTTTCCTGGGGTATCGGACGATAGTTTTTGACGTGAAATGCAAAAAAACGCCAAATTTTTTTCGTCATTGGCCCACTGGATGGTGAAAAACAATAAACGAGTAAAAATATTTTCCTCTGCCTCATCAAATTTTTCCCGAGTTTCCACTGTCATAGTTGACATACGTCGTCGGCATTTTTAGTTCTCTGACTTGTGTTCGGGGTGGAGTTGATGTGGTACCATAAACTAATTTCTTTTCATTGAAAAACATTGTCTTTGGCAACATTTTATTTCATCTTCACAACACAACACATGCATTCCACTGAAACGATTCCTCCGTCGAAAACGCATACTTTTGCGACATACATGTAATTGGAGTCCGTGGATGGAGTAGGAAGAGGTACGGTAGCTACCGTTGTAAAACTGGTCCAAATTTTGTCGCGAAATTTTATAAAATTCTTCACTACTTGGTGAAAACGTTTTTTTTCGGCCGAGGTCCATTCTATCCTGTGCTTGTTGCCGGGGGAGGGGGTTAAGCCCAGGGGGAACCCCTGCTACAGTATGATATGCGGAGACAATTACAGTATATAAAGGTTCTAGCTGAATGAAGCAATTGACGCTCTGTGTTCAACCTTGAAACTGAAAGGATTTCTGGATTTTTACGACTCATTTGCAGAATAACAATTCAGCTTTGTATTGAATCATGACGATTACTTATGTTTATCAAATTGATTTGCTGTGCGTTATAAGTTTTTTAAGGAGGGAAGGTGGATTGGAATTTGGTGGCTGGGAGTTGAGCGGATTGCTTCGGTCAACGGGAACAGGATCGGTAAATTGGCCACCGTGATGTGTTATTTTGTGATCAATGGAATAGGTGCTCTTAAATACCATCTTTGGCCCGCTATCCTGGGCCAGACATTGATACGTAAATGTAGCTTCCGGAGACCATTCCATTCAGCGTAAACCCAAAATTTTTTGCTTTTTTGAAGTGGCGAAACGTTTCATCCCCTTCATATTTTTTTGGGGGGGAATGAAATCTACTATGAGGGGTAACCCTATGCCCGTGTCTGCCCTGGGCCTAATTGATCAGGGTATGTGGGTACTTTGGACCTTTAAGCCAAGGTCTCCCAGGCGAAACCTAGAAAAATAGATGAGGGATTTCATTTGTGTTTTAAACGCGTATAAACTGGCCACCGAACCGGGAAACGATCATGATCACACCCTGGAGAAAATAGACAGACTTAATAAAGGCCGAAGATCCCGCTACCTTAGGCTTGACGAGGTCATCATTTTCATTGCAATTGTCACGTGCGCACACATGACAGTGATATTTGAACTCAGAGCCGAACATTCGTCCTGCGCTTGCACACCCAGAATCCATATGCGCACAAATGGTTTCCGTTGCAGCGCAATTCTTCACCAAAGTCGCTGCAATGAAAACGTTTTAGCAAAAAATGAGATCGAAACAATATTTCATGATCATTTGTTCATTCGTGCTTTATCAATTATCTTATATTAAGTATTGGGAATTGTAAAAAACTGCAACTCACGAGTATTGCGAATATAAGTTTGATAATCATCATCTTCATCACTGACACTCAAGCTATTGCTACAATAGGCACTGTAGCAAAATTTATTCGCAGAGGTGCATTCGTGACTAGTGAATGGTTCGGATTCTTCCAGACTTCCAATGAAACAACGAAGTCCGTTGGCATGTTTCAGAAACGTAAACAGAAAGAGAAGTGAGAAACAGTTTCGATTAACAAGCATCATATAGCTAAACTACTGTAATGTAATGGTTTAGCGCGCTACGACCGGCTATCGAGAGTGCGAGTTCGAATCTCATAGGGTATCTTCACTTTTTAGTGGTATCAGTTTCTTCAGTCATTGGTTGTTAACAGTTCAAGCATGACTGGCATTCACCTTCTCATGAATAGTAATTTTATTGCACACGCCACGTGCAAACACAACATAGAACGCACGAGAAATTTTTGCATAGTTTCCCAGTTCAACTGTATATTTAAAATGATTAATTCATATCAAAAATGATCAAGACCAACACGAGACGTGTGATTTTTAATAGATTGGCGCAGGTGAGGAACTCAAAGCAAAACACAAAGGAGCTGCGAGTGAGGCAAACAAGTCCTTTTTTGGACCACGTCCAAATCCTTTTCGATCTCTAATTCGTTTCTATGGCAACGCAAATTTGCTTTCCGTCCTTCTCGTTTCTATTTCAGGGACTCCAGTGCACTGTAATTTACAGATAGGTTCACGGCAAATCCGCAGGAAATCTGTTATTCGCAGCAAACCTTCGCTGGCAACGATAAGAGTACGTTTCGCACAGGTGTAAATGAAGAGCTGATTTCTGATGCACAGGAAAACAAAAGATCATTTGTTCATCCTGACTATTATACTTCAGAATTTCAGTTCGAAAACGTAGAAAGTTCTGTAAGACCGTTTCGCAATGGAGAAGCAGATGTAATGAGGTAAGTTCAATCAATGGATGCAAACTGGAACGAATGAGCTGAAATACAGGGTGTCTGGAAAGTAATCCTACAATTTGTTTTTCGAATGAATTAAAACTTCTCCTTTTTTGAAGAACATATGTTTTAATTTTTAGCCCATTTGGTGCATTTGCGTTAAAGTTATTCGAAAAAAAAATTGTAGCGCTACTTTCCAAACACCATGTATATGACGCGTTTTTCTCGTCATATTTATTTTTCCTGGACGCTACCTGAATTTTTTTCTTTGATGTTTTGTTGTGCCACACACCATATTCAAGGCTAATCCTTTTCTTTCTTCATTCGATAAATTTTCTTTGCAACTTTGCTTATATTGTATGCAATAAATACAGCGAAAACGACACATAACGACATTGGTATTGTGAGTGACTCGGTTATTATTTCATGTGGACGTCATCTGACTAATGTTATGTTCGATCATAAGCTGGCTACTCAGGCTTAGGCTTAGGCTTAACCCAACGTTACTTTTGCTGCCGATGGTAAATCACTCGGTCGTTGCCCTGTCATTCTGAAAACATTGCGAACTAAAAACTTCGACAACAGCTCTGACCTTGTCATTTCACAATCATTAGTCAAAGACATGACCATTTCGACTTTTTCACAACAATTTGACCGTTAATGCAATTGCTAAAGAACGCACGTCGTGCCGTTGATTTGGATAGTCCCCCTCCCTGTAGCTCGTACGTACGTCTGCCAAAAATCCGTTGACAAATTACTTTGCGATATGGGGTCTCCTCACAGGTTTAGACCACCCTCCCCGAAACGTATATAGGTGTGGACACTGACGGTCAGCTCGGCAAAAGTCGGCGAAACAGTCTCCTTCCGCCGCGGATACTTTTTCGTCTTGCAATGCCGACAGACGAAAGATAAATTGCTTCCAATCAGCCGGGCTGAAACAGCTGACGGAATATTCAGGCAATGGTTCCTTTGTGCGGAAAGTATTGCAGACGAAGCAGAGCAATCGCTGCCCCTTCTTGACTTTCTGAGAGCAGGATTTTTACATAAGATTCATCTCTGTCAATTAACGCGCTTGTTTACTGAACGTGTAATCATGCTGAAAATGAAAAATTTATCGCGCAGTGGTGTTTTGACATTAAATCGAGTACTAGTCGCAATATCGCAAAGTGGCGCGCAATTTCAACTTTGCAGGTGTCAGATTTTGAGGCCGCCGGGAATATCTGAGCTGGACAAGAGCGTGGGAAGTCCCCTTCAGTCCCAAAGGCTCAATTCCAAAAGTCACCAGCCTTTTTTAACGTCCGACGAAAATTGTTTTTTGTTGTACACCGGAATGAGATCTCAGTCTGTCTGGGGTATGGACGACTGCAAGTGATGTCCGAGTCCAGGGGGGAGGGTAGGCGAAACATTTATCCCGAATAGCGCTATTTTGTGGCGAAATTTTGAACGCATATCTTGGACCGATACCGAACCGTGTAGCGACGCCACCACAGGGAGCTAGACTGATACAAAGACGAGAGGCAAACTGTTCGAGAAGTTCCCAAATTTTGGGAGTTGGAGACTGGGGGGAGGAGTCCTTATCTTCAACAGTGACGCGAACTGTTGTCAGAATGATCATTTCAGGGCCATCTCTTTAAAAGGAAATGTTCACGAAACACTATCAGTCGCTCTGTTTTATCTTGCTGATCGCGACATTAAAACCTTCCTCTCACCATTCCAGTTAATATGATCCCTCTTTGGTATTCTGCTTTTCTCATTGGTCTGATTGTGACTTTCGGCAAAACAACTGCTCAACAGACAAACACCATCAACAGTCTCGGAAATGAAGAAACAACTGCAAGTACAACAACAACAACTACAACTACTAGGTTTGAATTTTAATAAATCTCTTATTGTTGTTCATTTCGGTCAGCCATGTTCTGCAATATATCCCGATTCGATTCAAATGCCAATATTCTCCCCCAAGCACAAAATTTAATTCCACCCCGAAATGCATTCCGCCACGCAAACACATTGAAACTCAGAGTAGATCAAAAAGACAGTAAACATACCGCTGAATTCAGCGTTGTCTAAGTGTAACCCCTTATCTCACCCTCTCACTGCATGAAAAGCTGCATAAAGGAGGAAACATTTATTCACACGACCGAGAGAACTTGAACCGGATCCGGTCGTATTACTGTAAGTTAGTGATTCGTGCAATTTGTTACTAAACAATTTGTTTCATAAACAATGTCACACTCGAACTCGGAGATGGAGAAAAAAATCTTTTTCCTTTTTTTCTGAAAGAAAGATATCAAAGAATCATATTGTTTCAGCGGTGGTAGTGCTAATCAAACAACCGTGACCACTGAAAGCCCGATTACTCCCATTAAAAAAGCGACTTACTCAACCGTCGTCACTGTCAATGTGACTGACAACAGTAGCAATATTCAGGGAATTGACAGAAGACAGGGACACAGTGGGGATCGCGAAGGGCACACGGATGGTTGAATCGGTAACAATGGCCGTTTTGGTGGCTTTGAAGGCCTCGAAAGTGGAAGCAGCAGCGACGTTTGGCGTCATGGCGAAAACGCTGGTGGATTTGGTGGTGACAGAGGAGCAGAGGTGGGCACGTAAATGATTTGTGGGGGGTTACATAACCCCCCACCGTGCAAAAAACTCAATAATAACTAGTGTAAACCTGAAAAAATTGCTACTACGTGGCAATTACGTTTGCTAACTCCCAACCGCAAGGGTTGCCAAGTTAGTAAGCGCACGAGCTCATTGAATAGACGTTTGTATGATGCACGCCATTAAAATAAAAAAATTTTGAAGGAAGGTTACTTTATTTCACAGCTAAAACCTTAACCTCACATCAGCTAACAAAGATCGACATCCATTGCATCAACAAAAACGATTCGGCGAATGGCAGTGAAACATGTTCAACAAACATGGTTTTTTCGTCTGGGGGTGCGCACCCCTCCCCAGCCGCCGACACGTGCCCACCTCTGCCAGTGGGCTGGAGAGTGTTGCCAAAAAGCGGGAGCCTGCACGCTGCTGTGAATCATAGTACCGCCGTCACTCAATACGATACATGCGAAGGGGCTAGGCGACCGGTCGACTCGACAGCGGTGAAAATTTCTTGACGAATGGGGGCACAATCAGAGGCGCAGCCAGGATCAGTCAAAGGGGAGACACAAAAGGGAAAAAAGCTGACTATAAATTATTATCGTAATACCTAACAAGGTGTTGGATCTAGCCCACCATATACCTCGCCTTCAATTTCGCCAATCAGTGCCCAAATATTTTCTGAAGAAAAATAGAGTTTCGCACCAGTAATACGCGCACTTATGATTTAAAGCAACATAACATACAACAACAACAATGATAATAACAGTAACGACAACAATAACAATAACAACAACAGCAGCAGCAATGTGTTTCAGAGCAGTAAAAAAAAGATTTTTTTTCTCGCAGTCACAGTTGGTCGCAAATGTCAAGATACAACAAGACCAGCCATTTGTTCTGCGGTTTGTTCCAAAAGACTTTTTCTTTGGAAGCATAACATGACATGACATTGGATAATATGATCATGAATGTCCTTGACTCCACAGTGTCTATATCCGAACATGAGCAGCTCTTTCACAAACCTCGTGTCCGCACCAAGAAATTTGTATCCATTCCGAAAGATGTGCGAAGCCATCAAATCATTGGGAATGTATTGTGGTTGTGCACCGTTCATCGGTACTCCCAGTAAGGTTCCTAAACCGTAATATAGCGAATACGGTAAACAGTTTACTATTCCAATAAAGATATACTCCGGTGAATTCAGTAAACCATCTGCCGATTCAAAAAAATCTTCGATCAACCTTATTGTCTCCTTGCGTTTGCGATCAATGACGAAAGGACATTGAAAAATAATTGCTTTTGGAAAGAAATCTTTGCCCTTCAACTTGAACATTGTAAGTTTCGTTGCATCCAGCAGTGGACAAAGCCATCCTTCGTCGTGAGAGTCAAAATAAATCGATGGAATAAGAGTTGGATCCGTCAGATTGCGAAGGCGCTGTAATCTTGTCTCTATACTTGCTAAATTATTCTCTGACTCATTTTCTTTGTTGTTGAAATATTTATGAGCAATTGACGCGTTTTTAACGGCTGCCATCATGTTCATTACAATTACTGAACGATAATTTGGCGGCGGCGAACCGAGCTGAGAGACATAGATGTTTTGCCAGCATTTTCGGCGAGCTGCAAGTGCCGTGGCAAATGTGTAATTTCCTTCTCCAACAATAAGAATAGTCACGTCTGAATGAAAAAGCGTCTGAGAGGCATCATTCGTTACGTGAGCTCTTGCAATATTATTTTTGTCTCTATAGCCACAATCGACTTCCACATATTCTTTTTCTTTACTTGATTGGCTCTCTTCGAAATGATCACTTTTGCCATATGCTTCAGTTGTCATGACCAGGTGTTCAGCAAAGAAGATATATATGGTTTCCTTCGTAAATGTGCAGCTCAAGGAAACGGAATATGAGACCAAGCGGCATGCGCACTCAAACGTCAAATGGTATTATATACTCCAGAAGGTTGGTGTTAAACAAAAGTAGTATTATACGGGCTTTGGCATAGGCAGGGAGACGACACGATCACAAATAGTACGGCTATGCCACTGGCGTTCATCCTCGAATATGGATTGTAAGCGCGCCGCTGTCAGTACAAACTATTTTGAAGTCTGAAGCATTGGTTTTGTACAGCGTGGGGATGAAAGGATGCAGAGTGCGCAATGTGTAATATTGTGCGCAGGCAGGGAAACACATGGATGCTGGCAGTAAGAGCGACGGACGGCGGCGGTGTACAATGCCCACACCGTCTACGCACGGCGCCGGTTCAACCCGATTAATGTTGCACGCGTCGAGAGTCGCCATGGTCATCCCATCTTTGTCACCTCTGCTCTCTATGGCGTTACTTTGTCAATATTCAATCGACAACAAACAATTGGGGGGGGGGGGGGACGAAGGGGTTTGCAAGAAGGGGTTCGCAGAAATGACGCTAAACCCTCAGACATGACGTCATGATACCTTCAGATTTTCGATACCCCAGAAAAAGCGCTTGTACTAAGGTATCCCAGCAGATAAACCCAACAAATGAAGCAAGACAACAAGTCAGATGGATGTTGTCAAACTAAACCTCGCTCACACAATAAAGAGAAAATTTGATCACTCGATTTAGCGTCAGTGCAAAGAACGCGTTTGAAATCGCAAAACGAACCAGTGTCAATCAGTTTTTGAGGCAGTAAATTCCACAATTTTTTATGCAAGCAAGGGCAGTTTCGTCTTCGCAAACACTCGTTACTGTGGGATAAACAGGCTGACATTGTTGCTGGTTCGTCTGCTGTTTCTCAAATTATCACTTGCTTTTCCAATGAGCACACCAGAGGGGAAAAAGCAAAGCTGTTCTTTGTATTTGCGGAAGAGAAGTAATCTACTTTCGGCAACTTTTCTGAATATAGATTTCCATTTTAATGGCTCTCCAATTAGGTTCTCGTAATTGGCCTCGTGACCAAAGTTATTGGTCACGAGACGAGCAGCATATTTTTGGATCGTTCAATCAACTCTTGCCTCTTCTTGGCAGGCGGGAACTACATCTTGATACCGTATAAAAGAGCAGGAAGCAAAATTGTCGAGAAAATTGTTTGCTGCACTTTCGATGATACGTGTTTTCGAATTGTTCTGGAGAGGTTTCCCAGGCCTTACTTAGCATTTGTCACTACTTTGTTGGTCGGTTTTCCGAACGAATTATTTTCATCTATCTCAACGCCCAAGTAGCGAAAGAATTGAACGCGCTCTAACTTCTCAGTGCAAAATAATAGCTGACAATTCACTAGACAGTTTTTTGTAGGCTATGAGCATAAATTTGCACTTTTCACATTCAGATTCAGTGATAGACTGGTAAATAGTGTTACCGCGGGGGCGGATGGTTCAGGGCAGATGGTACGGGGAGTACGGGAATTTTTACTTCAGGGCGGGCCGGTACGGAGAGTACGGGGTTCCTCGTACCGTACCGTACCGTACGGCGAAAACCCCGTACCGTGGCAACACTACTGGTAAATGCATTATCGCTTGTGTTGAAATTCTGCCATATTATGATAGCTGTAGAATCGGAGTCAATTGGTCAGACATATCTGTTGAAACAGTTCAGAATCTAATCTGAAAAAAATACCCTTCAGCTACATTATACAGGGTAGCCCATTTAACTGTTCGCGATTTCGTTTGCCTATAACTTCAGCTAAACTAATCTAGTTTCTTAAATTTTTTAGCACAAGATAGAGCAGCACAGCGAGTTTTTTTGACCAAGTTTCAATTAATTTCATTGCGAAATTCCTGAGAAATGCATAATTACTGTAATGTCGAACTTCTTTTCTTTATAACTGTGCTGTTCCACATTTTGTTTTACTGTCAATTTTAAACAATGCATCCGATTTCATTCATACTCTTGGATCAGATAGGCCATTGTTTGCGATTTTTATTTCCCAAAATTTAAATTGATTCTCTTTAAAGATTGATTTTTCTGGATAGCAAATAATTTACAGGATTATCCGTAATTTTCTGAGTACCGTAGTCTTTATTGCGCTTTGCATTGACAGAGAAGGTAGGCACCAGTGTTGCAAAAATTGAGAAATATCATTTTAGTAAAGTAAAGTAAAGTAATTTTTGTTGAAAAAGATTTTAGTTAGTAATAGTAAAGTAAAAAGATTTTAGTAAAGTACTACAGTACTCAAATCTTTAATTTAGTAATTTGAAAATTTATAGGCGATGTTTCTTCGATTGTAAATCAAATGTACCCGTCGCACACGCTCACAATAAGCTCTCCATGTCGTCAGATCACTGCGATGACGCGGCGCGCGAGAGCGAACAGTCGCGCCGCATTATCACGTACAGGGTGTTTCAGATGGACCTCCCACATTTTAATAATTCATAAGTCACGAAAGACTGGTCGTAGAGATTTGAAGTCTATACCGTTGTAAAGCCCTTCATATGGGGTTTTGTTCCAGTATTGTGGTTGCCGGAGTTTGCTTATGTCTGAAGGCCAAACGGTGTTCTCAAAATTAG
>JAQGCX010001042.1:0-12557 GCA_034700205.1 Plectus parietinus | reverse complement strand
GTGCTTGGGGGGGGGGAGTATTTTTCTGACAAAACTCCATTCTGTCTAGTGTTTGTCAGAAAACTTTTTTCGCCAGTCTGTAGTGAAAACGATTTTTTTCGACGAAGGTCCATTTTACCTGACGTAAATTTTGATGTTTGTGAGATTGGAGGGTACAGCAGAGGTAGGCGTGTCCTACATACGGATGCCATAGCTGTAGCTGCTGAAGGGGGTAGGATCTCGACTGGGAAGGAGATTTTGCCAGCAAATTTAAAAAAGTCAAAAAAATTTCTGGAGGGGGAGCGGGGGCCAGGCTAAACCGCCCTGGCTACAGCTATGACGGCTATATGTAGGGCACGAGGTCGAAAATTTTTGGACAAGCTATAGATAGAATGACCTTTTTTTGGTCAAAAGTGATGTCATATATGTGGAGCAAGCCGAAACTGATGCCTGGGCTACATCCCTCATAACTCCCCATGCCCAAGTCTGAGTTAGCGTCGGCAAAAATGTTACCATCTTTCTGCCCTCCCCCATCTACTCCGCATCTGTTGAAACTTTGCCAACTAATAATAGTGGTTACCCATTTCTAAAGTTTCAGCAACACTAATTGACTGTTACTCACTGTCACAATAACTATCTAATGAACGCATTTTTGATTTCAAGATATAGCAGCGCAATGTCTAATATTTATATCGCAGTGAACGCAGTACTGTAAATAATTCTGATCTGATTTCTCAGATTATTTTCTAATATTTCGCAAAGCGGAACTTACCATTATTATCATTATTTGGCGGCCGAGGACGAGTAGTCGTCGGTTCTGAAGTTGTGTATGGATCTCTGGTACTACTTGTACTAGATAAAGTACTTCTATAAGGACTAGTAGTCGTCGGTTCTGAAGTTGTGTTTTGATCTCTTGATGAAATATATCCTTGATCCTTAATTCCAGTTAGTGAGTTTTGGAAGCCGAAGCTGCCGTTGCTATGGTCCCCTGATCCCGAGTGGTATTGCGAATGATGCATCTGTACTGGTGATAGCTCTGGTTCAGGTCTTGGCTCTGGATGAGGCTCAGGCTCTGGTTTCACATAAAAGGCATCGTTTCGAGCAGATTTTCCAGCGACAATATTTTCATGTACGACAGGATAACAATTGCATATATGCAGCAAAAGAAAAAAGACACTCCAACAGGCGCACAAATGGGACGCCATGTTGCGATGAAACATCACCTGCTGGCCTCAGTGGTCGTTAAAATGAATGATGACTTGTAGAATAATGGTACATAGTTGTCCGTTATCAGTGCGAGCCTGCACTTTAACAGAGATTTTGCTCGCTAGCCAGACACGCTCAAGCGATCAAAATTATCAATCACTTTAGCACTTAACGCCTGCAATGACGAACTTGATTCACTCTCTTATTTAGTCGCAAATGTGTTGATTTTCGATCCAAAACCACGTCACTTTTCATTCATTCTATTGGGCAACAATAAAGAAACAAAAATGTAAATGAATATGGTTATTTATTTATTTGTTTTGCTTTCTCTCACTACTACACAAATTGAAATAACTGGAACTGCAACGTCAACGAAAACATACTCAACCAAATGATCAACACATAAAATGAACAATTTACAGCTTCTTAGTTCGGTTTTGAGGCATTTTGTACAATATTTTGGCCTGCTGTGATAATATTTACATCAATGATCTCGAAAAAATTTACTTTACATTTTAATTCACACATTTTTTCATTATCTACTATGGAGCCAGAAAAAGAAACACATTTCTGAAGCAACTGCTGCGACACAGTATGAGAAGCAAAGTGACTTTGCGTTACTACTTGAGTAAAAAAAATTTATTCTAAAACCAGGAACTCAAAAATCGACGGGAACACATGCGGTTTCTTCAGCGATTCAAACATACATGTATGGTTTCGTTGCCAAAAACCAGTGATGGGATCGGATCGGCCCGACCCAACTTCGGGTTAAAACCCGACGACCCAACTCGGGTTCCGGATCGGCCCGACGATAAGTCATCGGGTTCGGGTTTGGGTTCGAGTCGGGTCGGGTTCGGGTCGAACCTTCCGACCCGACAGACCCGACGACCCGACAACCCGACAACCCGATTGAGTTACAACACAAAAATTTCAAAAAAATGATTAGAATTACTGTATTCAATGAAAATCTGCAATTTTGGGCGACGCGGTAAATTTTGCGGTAAATTTTTTTCAAAAATTTCAATGCGGTAAATGGGTTTTCGGTGGAATATTATTTTTGCCGTCCGTTTTTGTTAGTTTGCTGGGTCGACCCGACGACTGGCCATCGGGTTCGGGTTCGAGTCGGAAAAGGCGACCCGATCCCATCACTGCCAAACACTAACTTTTAGCTCGACCATTTTTATTCAACGGACGCAAACTGTCCCGCTAAATGCATAATCTCATCGTTTGTCGATAAAATTCTCGCGAGCACCTATTCATTTTACTAGCTGTACAATGACAAGAAACAAAGCACGTTTTTACATTGCACTGTGTGGGCTAAGGTAAATTTACAATTCATGGGCAAGTTAAACTCTTAGTTAATGCAACAGGAGGAGCCAACAGATTTGCACCGCAATCGCTCATAGAGCTCTTGAAAGGAGCTTTGTTTAACTCGACGATTTCATTTACTTGAGATAGAACTGGATCGCTTTCTTTCACCGCTTTTGCGATGGGCATCATCTGATAGTATTTGTCATCATTCGACTTCCTGATGTCGAGATATCCATATTCTTCAGTGGCATACGACAACAATGATCCTAATTTATTTTTTAGGTCAGAAAATTGTGGCCGCTCTTCGGGAAGTGCTTTCCAGCATTCTTGCATCAATGCGTAGCTGAAAATAAATGTATTGTTAAATTTAAGGGATTGAATCGTATATAATAAGATGAATTGAAGCAGAGTTCAATGACGAACTTCAGAACACAAAAATGTGACACTTCGACTTATTCAAATATAAATCGTACACTTGGTCGGCGCAGTGCTGAGGTTTTTCGAGTCGTTTCCCAGAAAGAAGATAGTCAACCATGTCTTTTGGCTGTACCCAGGAGTACGGTACTGCACCCAAACTGAACAACTCGAACAGCAGAACTCCGAATGACCAGCTGAAAACAAAAAATGAATCGATATCAACAGTGTTCTTTAATCATGAGACATGTGTAATTGGCTAAACAAAATATACTTACTAGGGCTGTAACGGGACGGGGACGGGGATGGGGATGGGGAAAAGTCAAAAATCGGGGAACGGGGAAAAATTAAATTTTAAAAAATTTCACTGATTTCTACACTGATGCACATTTTTACAAACTGTGAGAGAAAAGCATCAGTCAGTCAATCCATAAACATAAAATCGAAATTCAAGCAAACTGTCAAGTTTCAATTCAGTACTTGTAGTTAATTATTTTTCAGATTAACATTGTCACATTTTTTGAACACAGACGGGGAAATCAAAAGTTGGGGATGGGGAAAACTAAAAGTTGGGGATGCGGACGGAGATGGGAATGGGGATCCCCAGTGGGGAAGGTGGGAAACGGAGATCCCCGTCCCCGTTACAGCCCTAATCAGGCGCGTAGCTAGAAACGAAAACTGGGGGAGGGGGGCCAGGCGCCTCTCCAGGGAGGCAAATCGAAAATTTTCAAACGGAGGACCCTTATCAAAACCAGAGGGGCCCAGCCCCCTGGCTTCCCCCTTAGCTACGCCCCTGCTTTGTGGTAATGATATTTGATGCGCTATTGTTTTTGCCATTATATATACATATCATTTACATCGGCTATTGTATTGAAAAAACTGCTGGCTTTGCTTGATTAGCAGTGTATTGACCGTTTCGCTCTAGCACTAATACTGCGCTTTGTGCAACTGCACGAGAGAACAAAGGCAATTTTAAGGTAAGATACCGAAAAGTACAAAACTATCATCCGATTTAACAACATTAAGATTGTTCACAATTCGCAGAAATTATCGTACTGGTTCGTATTTTGCAATATTTACTTTGGCAGCAATACGCGTCGCTCTTTGACATCAATTCTTGCCTTTTTAATTGCATGAGGTAAAGTTTCGATTTGCTAAAAGCTTTATTCAACGTATTAGTATGTTGTGCTGTCAGCTAAAAAATTAACACAATCTGTTTGATTCACTGTCCACTAACTGTACCTAAAATGTTTTCCATTTTAGAACAAACGCCGAAGATCAATAAACTGAGCTCGACCAGTTTGAATCAACATTTGAAAGAATTTAGGCACGAAAGTGGACATAACTTATTAGAAATCTTCAACATGATTGCACGTGATGAACGTTTTCTGTGTTTTGCTACCCTTTGTATCAGGCACGGTCCATGACATTTAACGCCATAGTATATGAAACTTATGTCAATCAATTCAGATAGATAAGATATTGAAAATAACTGAGTCAAAATAGAATATCAAATTATGTAATACCTGATTTTGGGTTTACTTAAGTACCATAACTCGCTGTTTGATCCCTGCTAGGTTTTCTCATTTACCGTGCCTGACAAAATTTATACCCTAGTAATCTATGCACAATACATACCGTAGTTCTGCTCGCAACTCTCCTGTGTTCTCTGTGAACTTATTTTACGACGTACCGTGTACTTGATGTAATTCTCGAAACTAAAAATGTCTATATTACGCAAATATAAATGAGTGTTTTACATTTTCAAATGGCCTCAGTCAACTACCTATTCTTTTTAGCGGCTGAAAAAGGTCATGTACAGCACAACGTGAACCACTTGAAATGAAACAAATAAAATCGAATCGACGCGATCGAACAAAATCAACCACTGATGCTGGCGATTTTCTTCGTCTTCGTGCGCTTTTGTTTCTTTGTTCTTCATCTCAATGAAGACCATCACTTTGTTAATGGCGTTGTTTAACGTTACTGCATATCAAGAATGTTTGCATTATTTTCTCTTCCGTGAACATTTCGAGCTGGTGGCGGATGTGAATATCTTTGTCTCGTTTCTCATCCGCATCGCAGAGAAAATTTTTGAGGATGTGGGGCACTACCCATGGTCTTGTTGTCGAACGCTGATGAAGAAAAAGAAGTATAACCGAAATTGCCATGCAGATGACGATGATGATGATTTTAACAAGAACGAACAGGGGCCTATTTCATAAAGGACTTGCAATGTACAGTTGCGTTTTACAATTGTAATCTGCAAGTGTGGGTACATAAAGTGAGCGCGCTTGCAAATTGCAAGCTCGCGCGCCTAATGTACCCACGCTTGCATTACAATTGTAAAACGCAACTGTAAATTGCAAGTTCTTTAAAAGTGTAAGCGATGAATCATCATAAAATTTTCCGGCAAAATAACTTCAATTTTTGCACAAATTTTGCGAAATACAATGCGATTTTAACGGATTCAAGGGTGCTTCATTTATGCTTCGTTATTAAAGAAAATTCTCACACTTCGCAATTAATTACTTTTGGTTGACAATAAATTCTGTAGAAAAATAGCCCATTCTTGCTAATTAAGTGATTGATGGCTTAATTGAGCTGAGGATTTGTACTTTTAAGAGAATAAAAATTTTTTGGCGACTATTTTATTAAAAAAAGATCGCCAAAACCTCAAAAATTTATCCGATTTTGGCCGGGGGGGGGGGAATGAAGGTGCTTGAGGGTGCTCCCTCATACTCCTCCTTCAAATGCACGAAGGCACTATCTGAAACTTCGAGAGAATGCCTGTGTGTCTTCACAGAGGGCAAAGTTTTCTCATTTTATTTTATTTTTAGTCGATCGCGCTTATTTAAAATCATTGATGGACGCGGGACGGTCCGCAGGCTCGCACATTTTTTCGGTCGCGAGCTGACCCGCAGCCCGCAACTTTCTGGCGGGCAGGCCCGCGTCCATCATTCTTTAAAATCAAGTCCATTATCTATTATCATCGCTCACATAGTGACAGAAATGCACCCTCTCCCCCCCAATACTATTGCAACAAAATACACGGTACAGCACCACAAGTCTAGGTTCCCATTACAATTCTATTTCATCATATTTGCATGATCCTAACAGTCAGAAACTATCTTTTCGATATTTCATCACTACTACAATCTACACATGTATTCTGTAAGAGGCTTAATCAATGTCGTATTTTCGTAATCTCAGTGAGATATTCGTGGGGCTGTGAAGTTGCGCCAAAAATTGGTTGCAAGGTCGGAGGTGCTTCACCAGTCGGAATTGATACGTGAAACTGGTGCAACAAATTCGCAAAAATCAAGAACAGTTCCATACGAGCTAGATTTTCCCCAATGCATCGACGTTGCCCCAGTGAAAAGGGCATCAACTGGTCTACCTTCTTCAGGTGCTTTCCATCAGGCTGCAAACTACGGTTTATTTTGATAAAACATGTTTTATGGGCAGCAAATTTTGTCTGGGGAAGGGGGTTCCCTATCCAGTACTTGTCTAAAAAAATTTCCACCGCTTTTTCGAAAATTTCAACAAATTCCTGGTTGGCTGGGGTTCAAACCCCCATGCCATGCCATGTATGGCTTTATGGTTTGGGGTAGGGTATGGATGCAGTTTTTTGCTAAATAAAGACGAATTTTATCGGAAGCTTTGTTTGCATAGTGAATATCAAATTGGCCTTAACCTTTAGCTAAAACCAGTGATGTTCAAGGGCCTGGCCTGGCCTGACCTGGTAAATGTTTCCAGGCCTGAGCCTGGCCTGGGCCTGGTGCATTCCTTCCAGGCCGGCCCTGAACATCACTGGCTAAAACGATTTTATGGTCAAGTAAAGCTTAAAAGCTCGCCTGCATGAAACGTTCTGGGTTGAATTTTTTCGGTTCCGGGAAGTACACTTCATCCATGTGTACAACTGATATTTGCGGTACAATGATCGTGTCTCGCGGAAGAGAAAAACCGCCAACCGAAATCGCTTCAATTGTTCGGTGTGGAACGTTCAAAGGAAGAATATTCGCACATCGTTGTATTTCCTATAAAAAAGTTCGCTGAATCTGCACAATCGTAAACCATTACAGTCGAACCCGGATAAGTGCACAAAATGCGTATCAATTGTTTGAGCACACGCCAACGTGGAAACTCACTACGCAGAACTGCGTAGCCTCTTTGTACGGTGACGTGTGCTCTAACAATTGATACGCATTTTGTGCACTTATCCGGGTTCGACTGTATTGCAATATGAAACAACTGAAGGTGTTGGCCAGTGATCATTTTTTTAAATGGCTGCTCTAGTCGAGCTGTTAGAAACTTTCGTTTCCGGGTTTTTTGAGAACTCAGATTGACATACCAACATACCAACTGTCCCATTGATAGCAAAGCTGGTTTGTTTTGTTGTGAGCCGTTAAACTCAGATATTCCAGTTCGACAGCAATAATGCAGCAACTAAGCCTTGGTTGTCCTCTTTTTGAAAATAGTGGCGCCCGCATTGACCGTAATAAAAACACACGAAAACAAGTTAATTCCTTACGTAGAATTTTTGTACTATTTTTGTTTTGCTTCAGATTTTGAAAATGGTTCAGCACAATACCATCGCTCCGGCGTATGAAATGAAAAGCGGCGCACCAGTCGTGGAGGAGACGCTCAGTTTCAAAGGAAAAGTGAGGAAATTCTGCAAGAAATACTTCCTGGAAGGTAGGTAGATCTGTTGATGCGAAACATGTCATTCCAGTCTTTCCTCCAATTTCTAACAGTTTCCACCAGCTATTTTGAGATCACTTACTTTTGGTTCTTTGCAGTGAAGTAGATAGAGCAAACCTAATGTAGATGTTGTAAATGTAAATGCGGGCGATGTTTGAAATCAGGAGCTGATTTCTGTTCAATCTTGTCAGCTTTTCCGGTTCCATGTCAATTACTAGAACGCGCCTCGGGCCTTCAAAACTAGACATCAGTGTTCACGTGCCAAGACTAAGGTTTCTATTAATAGAGCAGTTAACTCTGCGGACAAAGGAAGCATAACTATAAGATGATCCTATAATGCATCCTTGCTTGTATTGGCGGAGTCAATCGGTATCGGCGGTCAAAATTTGCGCCCTCTAACCCTCCCACCGCAAATGCATCAAATTGCACAACGATCTGGTCATAACAGCTGGAATTCGAAAGCGGGCTTCGGGTATTGAAACAAAGATTCATTCCATCAAGGGATTATGGTGGGTTGATGCGTGGGGTCGAGGACATCACTCCAAGATTGCAGGTTTTCTTACATGTTACGAAAAATTTGCGCTCTGACGCAGAGTGCACACCAGGGGTGAACACTGTTGTGTACTCTCTTTTTTTTTGTGCTTAGAAATAGTTTGCGCCTATTCCTTCATCATAAGCTTAGGAATAGTTTGCGCACCTCTACCATTTAATATTACTACGGTATTCGTTCCGTCTCTGGTGTGCTTGGAGTGATGTCCCCGTAGTGATGCGTGGAGTATGTCAACGATTACCGTACTCTCAATCCTCACCGTTGATAACAGCGAACGCTTGCAAACGACGTGTTGTCTCATAACGAATCAACATTTCTCAATTTTAGGCCAGAAATTCCACGATGAGGAGGGCGTCGACGGGGGCCATCGCGAGATATACATCCCGCCCCACGCCGACTTCTTGGAAAGGCTGGTGCTGCAGCACCGCAAGGCGCTCGGTATCATGATGCCGCAGGCCTTCTTCTTCATCGTCTGGCTCATCCTGGCCATCAGCAACAACTGGTTCCCACTCTACATAAAATGGTGGCACATGGCATTAATTATGATCGTCGGCACGCTTATCGGAGGTATAGTAACCGCAATACATTTTAATTTTTCACCTGAAAACAAAAATATAATCAGAGTTTTTCGAACGGTTAACCGGAAATCAATCGAACACCCCTCAATTCAATGTTGCGCGCTGTGAAAATGCAGAATTTATTGTACTGAGTATCATTACTTCGTATGATTTAAATCGATTTCAAGTAAAACGTCCGACAACGACATTTAGTCACTATTCGAGATGTAAAATTCTGGGGTTACGGTGCTTTCTACAGTATTCTCTTTACAGTCAAAGAAATAATGAGTAAACACATTTTGCAGGCATGACGTGCGAAGGTAGTGGTGCAGTTACGTTCCCGATTATGACCCTGTTTCTGCACATTACTCCGAACGTCTCCCGCGATTATATCTACATGAGCCAATCAGTCGGTTAGTTTTTTGTTGTTGTTGTTGATCAGACTGTGGGATCATTGGAAAGTACAACAACAAGTTCTTAATACGGGTTATTGTTTCAAACGAAAAAAAAGATCACTACTCTGGCAAAATATTTTCATGTCTCGGGAAAATAAGATGAACCGGTAGGATTCAATTCGCCCCCATGTTGTTTACGAACCTTCGCAATCTTTGCACAATGACCTCTAAAGGCCGATGTCACAAAAGATTTCAAAGTCCGTACTTGACGTGTTCTTTGAAATGTACGCAAAACTCCCAGTTTTGTACTTGAGTGCTTCACGCTAAATGTAAACAATAATATGCATGAGCAAATCGGAAGCAGTAACAATGAAAAGAAACTGATGTAATTTGCAGGTATCACTGCTGCGGCATTCACGATTCTCTTCATGGGCGTAGCGGTCGAGTGGCATTCAATCATCTTCTGCTCCATCGGGTCGTCCTTCGGTCTCATCCTCGGCATTGAGTACGTAGCGCCCTTAATGTCCAAGGAGCTTGATGTCAGTGAGAAGATCGCCACGCAAACGTCGATCATTCTGATGGCAGGCCAGACAATGCTTGCGTTCTTCTGGCGCGCCAAGGTCAACATGGCGATTGCGGAGACGTCGTGGGAGATCATCAAATGCACATGGCCTATCTCGGCGATCGGCGGTCCCATCGGCGGTCTTGTCGGCTCGTATGTGCACCGGCAGACGCTGGCGTGGGCGGTATACTTCCTCGAGTTCGCGGCGCTCATTGGCGGCTTCATCGTGGTCAAGCCGGGCCTGACGCTCACGATCGCCTGCGTGTGTATCATCGTGTTCGGCTTCCTCTTCTTTTACTTATTGAGTCGATTCGGTATGTACTTGCTGACCACCTATCCAGACTACGATCCAGACCGTCTGCAGAAGCTCAGAGATGCCAAGATGTCTGTCATCGAAGATAATTACCTATCTAATTCCAAAGTATGAACGCGATTCTTGCTCGTGCTCGACTAGAGTGACCATTCTTGTCCTGTTTTCATGACGTTATTTTGTGTTACCATTTTGCTTCCATGAGCACAAAACGGTCTGTCATGGGATTATTTGCACATAGCTGTATGGCTTACTTATCCTGTTATCTTTACAAGTATCGTGTAACATTTACACTCGAATCGAATCTGACAAACCCGGAACGCCGATTAGTGCCGCATCGGTTGATAGAGCACTCTTTATTGTGCAAAATTGTGACCGTCAATTCAAACAAAATAATATGGTACTGAGAATTCCAAGAATACGAGATAAGTAACTGACAAGTAAAACATTCGTTGAATGAACTCTGTTTATATGAGCAAGGTGGGTCTTGTTGTTTGACGCAAACAGAGAGATATGTTTAACCAAGTTCAATGAAATGAAGTTAGGCAATGGGACGTTTTATGCAATGGTTTGCTCAGTCTAGTGCACAAATCAAGTTTTGAGCTCTACTGAGCCTGATTTCAAATGATTACAATCAACAAATGAAGATATTTATCTCATTCAAAAAATTCTGCCGTGCTTTCAATCCAGTCAGCAAGTGAAACTAAGTGAAGGGTAGGAAGTGAAACTTGTGCCAGTTGGAGATAGGCACAATGAAAATTTGTTCGCAAGATCCGCTTTTATACAATCAGATAAACGGTAAACAAATTTTAGATTCTAATTATTATCTTCATTCGCTTCAATCATATGCAAACAATGGCTCTTTGTACAATGCGAAAATTCATTTGCTTCCATATTTATTTTGAACAGATAATTTAATTTGGATGTTCACATAAAAGTGTTCTCTTTCTCACCCTCCATTTCAATTTTTATCGAAAATAACGCCCACTTTCTCTATCCAATGAATGGCGTTGTTATCTTAGGATTGGACTTTGTTTTCGCCAAATCGTGAAAACATCTGTTTTACCACGACATCTTGGGTATCAGGTTGTCCGGAAAGTTCGTGCAACTGTACCAGAACTGCGTGCGTGAAACATTTAGTTTATACCATCGTGTAGAGCGTACATTTCCTTTACATTTTCGATTACATGACTGCTCGATCGATTGCATGACAATGACTGCTCGATGTTCAATATTTGACATTTCCTGAATCATGGGCAGACATAGTTGTGAAACGTAGTTTTTTTCATAATAAAGGAAATGATGCAATCAGGCCAAAAGAGGTAAATCATAGTAAAAATTTACGCTCTACACGGTGGTATAAACAAAATGTTTCACGCGCTCAATTCTGGTACAGTTGCACGAACTTTCCTGACAACCTGATAGTTACATGCAGTTCGTGCCGTACACGATCCCAATCTTATTTTTGTTTTCATATTTCGGCGGTACGTCCCTTACATTTAATTCGGCCCTGGGTACGGTACATGCGATACGAGTCGTTTACAAAGTCAATCAAATTATTATTTTCATATTTCACTTACAAGTAAAATGCAATTATGTGCCGAAAACTGTTGTTTCGTGTTTCACAGGCAAAAATGATACAAATGTTGTCCAGCATTATCTCAGCCAGTATGCAACCAAATTTTTCAAATTTTTTAAAAAAATCCTCAAGGTTGGAGCACATGTTGACAAAGCTTCAGCCACATCCACTTTATTTTGTTTAATTATTCAAAAATGAAATTTTACACGAGGGTAAAACGGAGGGTTATTTTTAGGGAAGCAGATCTCAGTGTACAGAACCAAATTTTTCAAATTATTTAAGAGAATTCACGATGGCCTGAAATAATTCGAAAGTGAATTCACGATGACCTGAAATAGCATCCGATCCTTTCGAACCGCAGCAAAACTGAAGGCACGCATCGCATGTACATGGTTCGCAAATACGCACCCAGCTGTCGTGGTAAAACAGATGTTTACATTGCACATTGTAAACACATGTTCAACGAAATGGCGAAAACAAAGTCCCATCCTATGATAATAACGCCATTCATTAGATAGAGAAAGTGGGCGTTATTTTCGATAAATATTAAAAGTGGGCGTTTGCAACCGGGTTCAAAACGGTTCGCCCACTTTCTCTATCCAATGGCGTGATTATCAAAAGATTGGAGTTGTTGAACTGTTGTACTGTTGAACTGTTGAACATGAGATTGCAATGTGTAATGTAAACATCTGTTTTACCACGACAGCTGGGTGCGCACATGCGAACCATGTACATGCGATGCGTGCCTTCAGTTTTGCTGCGGTTCGAAAGGATCGGATGCTATTTCAGGCCATCGTGAATTCACTTTCGAATAAATTCATCACTTGTGCTGAAGAAATACAGCTTGTCCCAAATAATTTGCCCGATTTGACTTGCTCATAGCTTTTTCATTTTGCGTCCAATTTGCTTCTTTTTTTTATTCGAACCTTCTCGTTTTGCAAATTTTTTTGAAAAAAATTTGAAAAATTTGGTTACTGTATACTGAGATCT
>JAQGCX010001041.1:0-12557 GCA_034700205.1 Plectus parietinus | reverse complement strand
AGCGCCGAGCAAAGCGACGCGCTGCGTTTGCAGCGCGAGCTTTATGCCCCAAAACGATGTCATCGCATCTGACACTCCAACCATTGGAAAATTATCACAAAACATATTTTGTTCCTCCGGCGGCGCTTGCGCCGCGGGTCAGCTAGTATACAACGGCGCATGACAACGGGGCATATGACAATAATTTGCATGAACTCTGCTAATCGTTTTTAATCAGCACGAAAATTTTAGCACATTTAATATAGTGTCGAAGTCATATATGTTCAAAATTTCAGCTTGGTCGGATGAAAATTGTTGGATCTGCAGCGATTAAAACTTCGAAAGTTTTCGTTGCGCCACTCTGTACTATAAAAAATACTCTGCGTCCAGACCGGGGCGTGGTTTACTAAACATTACAGCATATAAATCAATACGCTATATTTTGTGTTGCCTGATCAAGCCTGCACATATCTTTTGCATTAGGTACCGTAATTTTTTGTCCGGTCTGGTAGCCGAGTTTTGGACTATCCAGTTCGTTTTGGTCAGATTGACCGCACGCGATAGCGACATTTGACTGATAAATTACTTTTAACGAAAATTACATGTATATTGAATGTGATCACAAACGCAAACGAAATCAAAATCTTCTTCTGTCACGGAATGTTAGCACGATTCATGTATCATCCGGGTGTTGGGAAATCTCGAAAGGATGACAGAATTAATTTTTGTTGATATGTGTATTAATCAAAAATGAAATAACAGCGCGTGTCACAAATGTCAACAACAACATACAACAGCGCAAGAAACTTTGCCTTTATATACTGTTGATGGCTACAGCTTGATCGAAGTTCTGATTGATGTGTTGTGAGTTTATCTCCTGAAGTGACTATCGCGACCAAAAAAATGGCAATCAGTCTTCTCCTCATGTTTGCATTTCTATCTTCTTGCTCTTTATCCAACAATTTCAACAGAATCATAATGGATGAAGAGAACCCAGAAGAAGGTATGTAAAGTGTTCATAAATATGGGTATTAATGAACGTGTAATGTGAGGGAGCCAATTAAAAATTATTGTACGTACATAGCTATAGTTAGGGTCCGACGAGGCCAGGATGGAGTGGGGTTGGACCTCGGCCGGGAGGGGGGGGGGTGCCCTCCGTGTCGGTAGTTCGCCCGCGATTTCAAAAAAGTTTTTTCCGGAGGGGGGCGGGGTGGGGGCCAGGGGGTACTCCCTTCCCTACTAAATTCCCCTGGCTACAGCTATGCTATCTGTGGAATGGAAATAAAGAAGGAGAAAACCAAGATGGCAGGAATCCGTTTTGCTAATACTGGACAGATAATTTTCAGTGTAATTCGTGTCAAGTCCGTCAAAAACAGACTTTGCCAGCCTTGGCCGGCAGCCCCACTCAATTTTAATACAATAGCAAGCCAAGGCCTTTGGCAGTTAAACGCAGGATTGCGATTTGTGACCCCCCCCTCCTTCCTGCTGGCTTCCCTCTACCTTCCTCCTCTGACTGGATTGACCCTTCTTCATTATTTGGCTTAGTCTCAGGCCAAGGGTCCATTGTTGGAGGGGGGATTCTCATGCTCGGAGTCAAGCAAATATATCATTCTATAATTGTATTAATTGTACTTGAATATTAGTAAACACTTGTTTGGAAACTGCAAGGATGTTTGAAGAAAAACATAGTCAAAGCAAAATAAAAGCTGAAACCTAATCCCAGACATGGGCGTGGGGGGATAAAATACCGAAATTCGCTTTATTCTGTTGACGAAGACCCACGAGATCAGATCTTCGACTGATACTCAAGTCGCAAATGCAGCGTTGTGTTTAATGAAGTCTTCAGACGAAAGATACAAATAGCGCCGTGTCTCCCATGGGCACAAAATGCCGCAATAACAAACGGAAATGCGCAAAGGTAAAAACTAGTGTTGTCACGGTACGGTATGGGGAACCCATACTCCTTGTACCGTTCTCCCTGAACCATCCGCCCCCGTGGTAACACTAGTAAAAACGCGAAACACCCTCCGAAACACCAAAATTTGCTTTCATTCTATTAACGAAGACCCAATTGTCCATGCTGATCTTCTATTGTTGAAAACTCAAATGGCAACCCAAGCGCAGCACATGATGAAGTCTTCAGACGAAAGATACTAATAGTGCTGTGTCTCCCATGGGCTCAAAATATCGCAATAACAGACTAAAAAGCACAAAGGCTAAGGCTGTCATTCACTGTGCTAATAAGCCGCGTTGGCATCAACTGCCCTTTCGAAAACCCATCGTTGCCAACTTTGAATTCCAAATCGAAAACCCATCGAATAATAATCAAAACCATTGGTACCGTACATAGTCCATATGTAGAATTACGACAATAATAAATTTTCGAAGTAGTTTTCCAGAATGTTCAGTATTTTTATTTGGTCTATGTGTTTACTGGCTATTCCTGGAATGGTTATGAATCTACTAGTTTGCTTATTGTCGTTTCATCCACTCGTCACTGGAGACTACAAGTGGTTTATCTTTCATTTAGCTGTGCTTGATGTACTATATTCCATTTCAAATATGTTATATTCCGCTTTCGTGCTCATTCCCGGTTCATACAATGGGTTATTTTGTAAAATCGACGGTTTCCTGCATTGGTACTGTGTTATGATGTCAGTTGTCGCATTGCTGCCTGTCACTTTCAACCGTTTGTGCTCATTGTGCTATGGGAAAATGTAAGTTTTCCAAATTCCAATCATACGACTTTGTTGCTACCCTTTTGGAAGGGTGAGGAAAATGGGTTCATTTTGTGCAAAAATCAAATTCAATAGAAATAAGTCAGGCCGATTTCAATAGAAATAAGTACAGTTATTACGAATAAGACCGGATTGGACCCAGAAAAGGGCGAGAGACATTGAAGATATTTCCCAGAGATCCAGTTATCTATATGAAGAAATTTTTTTCGATAGCCATCCTCCAGATGAACCGAAATGATATCCAGTTGGTAGTTTACACTTTTTAAATCGAATTTTCCTACTAAATTTTTCTCCCTCTCTCAGACCCGGATTTAGGGTACGGGGGGCTTGGGCCACAAATTTAATGGGGGGGCCCCTACCGTACCGCCGGAGGCAATTATTGTTCAATTTTGAACACCGCAGGCAAAAATTTATTCATGTTTTTAACGGCAGCAGAAAATATTTTTGAACTTTTGTATAGCTGAATGCAAAATTTTCAATACTTCAAGAGACGGAACGGGAGTGCCGGACGCTCTTCAAGAGACGGGGAGGGAATGCGGGACGCTCTTCCAGAGACCCCAACTTTTTGGCGCTCAGAGTTTCTTTTATGTGATGACTTCGATTTGGCATTATCGAGATGGTATCTTGGAAACGACTGGCTTCCATTGGTTCAGCTCGGAGGACCTCTGACTATTGCTTTGTTATGACGGGGATTATGACATGGATCCAATGCTATCCTATGGTTTCATCCCAATGCTATTTGATGTTTAGTGTTTGACTACACAATTGCAACGAATTGCGAAATAGTTTAGAAACTTTCGTACAATTCACATTTGGAATATGACAGTAATGTCACTTTACACTGCTGCACATCGTACCATTCTTCCATTGTCAGAGTGGGTTGATAACTGGAAATATCACAATGTGGAACGCACGGTTCTTAGATGCATAAATAGACTCTTGAATTGACAGACGAAAAAGTGGGTAAACACAGGGTAACATGGATGTCAATATCAAAGGCACCTGACTGTAATACGTCATCTGTGTTGTGTACGGTTCGAACGAATTCGCATAGGAAGTGAGTCTGATGTTCGATAACCGTAAAATTGTTAGTCAATAACAAAATTAGAAGGGCGCTCTTTTGTAAGGTGCTGGAGCTGTAAATACGGTCCAGTTGTGATGGCCTTTAAAGTTTGTACAACATTTAATCCCCAGACCAGTAATTGTTTGTGTATTCAGCAGAATGCTCGTAACTTCTGTGCCAACTACCAGTTGTTAGTGTGAGCAATCGTAATGTATTGCAAGTTGCAGCTCAAAATTTGTTCTTCATATAAGCTAAGTCTGTAATGGGATCCCCGTTCCCCGCCGGGGATCCCCATCCCCATCCCCGACTTTTCATTTTTCCCCGTCTGTGTTTGAAAAGGTTTGATTGAATACTGGTTATTCCGATCATTTTTAGTGTCCAGTACCCCATTTTCCCCATAGAAAATAGTAGCCCATGGGCTACTATTTCTTACAATACGGTAAACTATAATCGCACATTCTTGGCGATGAACGTCGGTTTATCGGGGGCGTTGATATCCCAGAGCTTTAACGGGTGCTCCTTCCCGCCAGTGGCCAAATATTGTCGTCGAACAGGGCTGCCGCGCATTCGCAGTAGATCGGCGCCAGCTTCGAACTGCAACTTCGACGTTCCTTCCGTTCCCCACACGTTGACCATGCCCGATTGCACTGCGGTCGCAATATCACCGCTGCAACGATGGAATTGTTTAATCGAATCGTGAAAATTGATCATGTCTTTGATAAATTAATCAACTGCTGTGGGATGATGTCAATACAAAATGTAAACAAATTAGCTTTTATTGGCTATTGTTGGTTGCTTCATGTAATTGAAAAGTTTGAAGCATTCTAATCAAAGACGATAATCGTTCTCAAGAGATCGATAGAATGGTGAATTGCACAATATGAATTTCACATAATACTTGGAATTGTAGCAACTAGCCTACATATATTGATTGAAGCTTTGCAATTCATTTGCAGTTCAACAAAGAATGGCCAATGTTCGACCAATCGGCCGCGGTCGGTAAGAACGTCGAATTGAAAGCAATTCGAAATGGTCTGATAGTCACTGTCGCAACCCCCAACAAATAGTTTTTTGAATGAAAAATGTTTCCGTCCTGTCGTGGAGAAAGTGTTCGCGAATTCCGACAATCCTTAGATCAAAGACTTACGATCCATGTGGGTTGTACAGGGTGGGCCAACGAAATGTAAATGTTTGAATCACTGTTGTTTCGTTAATTATTTTCGGAACAAGTTGAAATTTGGTGCACATGTGCCCCAGGTGCTAACTTAAAAGTGATAAAATTTTTACATTTATTGGTTGCAGATTATTCATCAGAAAACAAATTATTATTGCCAGAAACGTCATTTTTGATCGATTTTTTTAGAATTGACTAATGATACAAATATTGGTTTGCTGACAAAGAATTGCAAAAAACATTCATAATTTAGCTAAAATAGGTGTTTGAGTTCGGTTCTAAACTTGAGCATGTTCACAATTTGAATTCTCGTGCTCCTCTGGTTTATTGGTGACATTTTTCTCTAGTTGGCATTACTAATAATAGTTTTTGCATGAAATCAGTTTTACACAACCAATCAACATGAAAATTTTAAGGCTTTTAAGTTAAGTTCATGTCTTGGGCGCATTAGTATCAAATTTCAGCTTAATCTGATAAGGACTAGTGAAACTGCAACGGTTCAAACAAAAATTAGCACTCTTCGTTGGCCCACCCTGTACAATCGCCATTCCAATCATTACCGCCAATGCCATAACTCATACATCGACCTGATGAGCATAATCGAAATGAAAAAGCGCGTACTTTTCAACCACCTGCAGTCCTTTGATCGGGCCTTCGCCGCCGTGCGCCGTGAACATGGTTGAGTAGTTGCCAGTGAGGGTGTCGAAGAGCTTGAGCTGGCGGTCGAGCTGCGCGGATAACATCTCCGATTGATCGTCATCGCTCCAGCATAAAGTTGTGATCTCGTCGCGCTTCGGCACCAACGAAGACACTACCGACAAGTTGCTGAATGTGTTTTCGACCAGGTTGATGCCTGCAAGTCAAATATTGATCAAGAAAATTTAGAAACATCACCAAATAAGATAAATCAACTCACTTTTCAGCATTCCATTGGCCGATCCGACCAAGCAGTCCATTTCAAGACGAAATATATCAGAGAAAAACGATAGTTTTGGCAACGATGTAACAATTTAAAGAATAAAATCTGATAATTCCTTTCCGGATAACCAAAAATCCTTCTCGAAGATCTTTCGAATTTCGGATGTTCCCAAATTAGATATTACCGTACTATGGTTAGAAAATCATGAACCTATATCAAAAATAGAAGGAGTAAGGCTCTTCAGCATGCGATCAAGAATGGATAATAGTAAAACTCTCTTGTAGACGATACTCTGGCAACGTATTTCGACGTTATCTCGTTTTCTGGATGAAAATGATCGGTTACTCTGTCAAAAACTGTCGAAAAGAGTGGTGAATGAATCAGAGTGATTGATGAGTATTTCGTGTAATTTCTTCCGATTCCTTCATCAAAGGTCTCATTGTGGTTCTGTTTTTGACGTTTTCTGATCTTCCAATTGGATTTCTAATTGTCATCATGGACGAAGTTGGTTGCAAAGACGAGTTGTCAGTGCCTTCTTCTTCTGATTTCTCTTCTTCTGACGATTCGCCCATCGCCGCCATGTTTTCGCACATTATCGAACACAAGGACGCCTACTTTCGGTCTGAACAGATCGGCGTCCCTGATTTAACCGACACAGAGAAGAGGAAGATGCTGGACACTCTTTTCGCCAACAAGCCATCCATATTTCTATCGCGCTATGGTCAGTTCCTCGACGAATCGCATCGTCCTTGCTTCGCCCATGTCAGCGACGACTACGACGTATCGTTCTATTTGGCGCAGTTGGCGCCGAGTCGCCGTGCAAGGACGACGGAGCGGTCGAAGACTACAGCTAATCGGCGCTATTCGGCGCTACGACGTTTGGTGGCGGCCGGCGACTATTTTTCCGACGAACAGATGCGTCAGCGTGAACCGTTGCTATACGATCAGATGGTTGGCCAGTACCTCACGGATCTCGGTGAGTTATTTGTTTTTGCACATATCGTAAATATTTGTTGTCAGTTTGCCAAGTCACATGTGGTTTGGTTATTATAAGTAGCCACAATTCGCATTTACTCAGTTCGATCGCTATGGATTGCTTCAAAAACTCTCTTCTGCTAACTTGTGCAGAATTTTTGACTGTTTCACTAACCCTCGTACTTTATTGACCATTAGATTCGCTCAATTGCTTTTTTTCAGAGAAGGGTAGATTGCTCCCGAAATCGGAGCGAACGGGCACTCTAACTGGCCTGTTTATGGACTTTGACGACACGCAGCGGACAGCGTTGCGACGACGCGAGGAAAAGTCGTTCGAAGACCATGAGTCGAGACGCGAGAAATTGCTGCGTCACGCGCGCAACCGCATGGTGGCCATCGACCCTGAAAATCAGGAGGCGGTGAGCAGCGACGAAGAAGAAGAATTGTCGGACGATGAGCAGGAAGAAGAACCGATGGACGCGGCGTTTCCGACCACAGTAAGCAGCGAGGAGCAGGCGCAATTGCGCGCCGAATTCGTGTCACATATGCATGAGCGCTTCCTTGCCGGCAAGGACGAAGACTTCGTATCGTACTCGGAGATCGACTCGGACGCGCGCAATGACCCTCTCGACTTGTTACAAAGGGACGCCGAAGACGACTACTTCGACTCTGAAGAACCCGACGACGTAAAAGAGGAGTAGATTGTTCCTCTGTTCCAAACTGATGCTGTATTCCAGTACGTACTGACTCGATGAGTGCAAACAATAAACGTCTTGAGCTAGAGCGAGGATGCTCGGTCCGCTATTTGTTCTTGCTTCAATGCACGGGCTGCCGTTGCCCGAAGCGCTCGCCAGAGCCGCTTGTCTCCGCTCACTACTCGCGTCGATTCTGTGTGCTGATGCTGACCGTGATTGTAGACGACTTTTTAAAACACCAATTCTATTCTACCCGCATGGAACCGGCGATGTCTATCACTGAGTGGTTCTACCAGGGCGAGGATGGAAAGATTTATGGTAAGTGTGCTGCCTCCTGTATTTTAGCAGGAATTATGTTTTTGCTCGTGAATCTTTGATTTGATTTGTGCTCATTCACTTATTGTTCAGGCCCAGCGTCGTCGGACGACATGATGTGTTGGTACCGTGTGGGCTACTTCGATCATCATGTGCTGCTCAGAACCGACAAAGATCTGCGCTTCTTTCCCCTTTCGGAATGGATTAACATCTGCGGTCAGGTACGCTCGTTCAGTTTCTCATAATTTTCGGTCTAATTGGGCTCTTCATTTTTTGGTGATCAATCTGACTCTTTCATTTTTTCAACAATAACTCTAATCGTAAAAGTAATAAAAACATTCCTCGACCCCGTAAACCCCCCAATCCGGTTTTTTTTTGTCTAAAACGGTGGATGTCAACGAAATACCAACCATGGTGCTATACATGTACGGGTCTTTGGCTCAATCGTTCGTACGTTTGCTTTGCACGCGGAGGGTCGATGGTTCGAATCCGCTGACAGTGTGGTACTTTTGCTCTCATTCTCTGGCCTCTAGAGTGCTGGGCAAAAGTTCCCATAGCTGGACTGACAAAAAACGGAGTAAATAATTGCCGAATTCTGTTAAGGTGCCGTTCCTGTTGCCGATTAAATCGATGGAGGCAGTTGTTATGCAGCGGATGAGCACTATGTACAGCGCCGCCATCGTACGTTTCACATTGCTTTGACTTTCACTCATTCGTAAAAATATTCTATTTATAATGAGCCAAACGTAGGATGATCTTCAATGCGCTCATTATCATTTATCGTCAATTTATGAAGCAGTAATTAGTTTTAATTATGGTTAAGCCTAGACATGTAACAATACCCAATAGCAATAGTCAAAATTCGAAAACCCAATAGCAATAGCAAGAACCCAATACCCAAGAGTGCAAAAAATATTTGGAATTTCCAAAATTTCATTGGAGGCACAAATGTGAACAATTTTTTACCGCCAGAAGCAAAATCTTGAACGGTTTTGACTGCCAGAGGCAATAATTTGATTCTGAGAATAGAGAATTTGAGAATGAATGACCAAGCTGACAGTGACCGAGCCGTTAGTAGAGAAGAAGATAACAATACCCAATACCCAATAGTCAAAACCCAATACATAATACCCAATAGCAATAGTCAGTTTTCAAAAACCCAATACCCAATAGCAATAGCAATAGCAAAAAAACCCAATAATATTGCTATTGGGTATTGGTGTTACATGTCTAGCTAAGCCTCTTGAAAGCGGATTAAAACGTTGCGGGCTTATTGTGCATTTTTTCAGTCGCATTAACTATAGTTTTTCAGTCGCCGCACGGCCAGACGTGCATGTCGCCGGTGGTGTTGATTCCGCAGAACGGAATGGTGCGCCAGCAGCAGCTGCCTCCCGGTCTTCAGCTGCATATTGCGCCCAATGCCCAACAATTCCCACCGGCGCTGTCCAGTGAACCGACTGACGACTGCGGCCAAAGCACCACCAGTCAGTCCTGTTTTCTGTGGTGTTCTTTTGTAGACCAAGCTCTTCGTCAAATTTCTTCTGCCTGTTCTTGCGCCACATGATCAAATTCCTCATTGTTTGCCTTTGATCATCTAGATCTGCGCTCTTGTGTCCACCCCAGGGAGACAGGAATTGGCAACGTACAAAATGTTGCTTGTGTCGATTAGATCGACTGCGTCACGTTTCTGGTTTGTTCAGTTAGGCTTCCCGTAATTTTCTGCTCGCTCAATTTGACTCATGGATATTCCCATACCCGAGCGAGGCTGGACCCCAATAACGTATGCTAAGTCGACTTTTGTAGCATTACAGCACTCTAATATGCAAATTTATGGTGCGAAATTCAAATTTTGTATTGAAATTTGAAAATTCCCGCTCAAAAAATTTCGTGAGTATGACGGATCCTGGTCAATTTTCGACCCATGACATATGTGAAACACGTTTTGGCGGACCTTGCTCACCTATGGTTATTGCTCCATTCGGGAATGACTTGGCCCAATTCTACTCATACTTTGTGACCATTCGACTTAATTTCTGACGTGTTGTGTGTGTTTCAGGCCAGACGCCGGACAGTGATAATTGGCAAGCGCCCGATTCGACCCGTCGCGCGTCTGAGAATGTACGTCGGTTTCGGATTTCCACCCCCCCCCCCCGTGCGTCACCGTTGAGTAGGGTTGTAACGGGGTCGGGGTTGACCCCGACCCCGACTTTTGGTTTCAATCCCGACCCCGACTTTTGTGTCAACCCTGACCCCGACCCCGACTTTTGACCTGCTGTCGGCAGTTCAGTTGTTATTCGCTCAAGTCCAGTCTTTTCTACTAATACCTAAAGTGTTTCTGAGTATGGAAACTAATTTTTGCAACTAAAAAATAACAAAATAATGACATGTCACTACGATTGGTCTCAAAATTTTTTTCAGCGACTCCGACTTTATCATCAACCCCGACCCCGACTTTTCCAAAACCCCGACCCCGTTACAACCCTACCATTGAGTTGGTTGCAGACGATGTTCGATAAGCACAACGACACGAGCGACGCGCCGTGGCTGTTGCACTGCAGCAAGGATGTCGGCGTGCAAGCGTCTTTGGTGTCCTTGCAAGCCGTCTCTGTGCAGACCGATCCCATTCAGGTGCTGTCTCGTGTTTATTTTGTCGTAAAAAACTCGCCCGTCTCAGCGCAATGCTCACGTTGTGTTCTTTAGCTCGGCTTTTCCGCTTTTCAACTCAGCGTATTGATTCAGCACGAGGAGGGGAAATAAACTTTGGCTGATCGTTCTTGACATTTGTTGCGACATTCGTCGTATACTATTAAAAAACTCGGCGTCCAGACCGATCCCTCGACGCAAACTAGTTGATATTTTCGTAATTAGTTCGTAACAAACGGGCGCAAAATACGAGTTGCATGTTGGCGCCTTGCCAAAATTTTGTCCACAACGATAAATTTTTTGTCCTCGCGCCAAAACCGTAATTTCGCGCTAGCCGCTATAAGACAGAGTGATACAGTATGCTTTCGACTCGGTCGGATTGGTGCATTGATATTACGCCAACGTAACATGTTTAGGGGGCATGGTTCCAAAGCTTGTTTGGTGGCTTAGGGGGATTAAGGTGGCTTAGAGAGTGATGGTGGCTTAGGCTAGCATGTACACTGCTAACTAAGCCTAAGCAGAAAACTGAAGCTAAAAAACCCGCGTAACATGTTACGTTGGCGTATTATTAAATCACGGTTGGATTCAGCTACCGCCGATAGTGTACTGTAAAAAACTCGGCGTCCAGACCGGGGCGTGGTTTACTAAGCATTGCAGTATATAAATCGATACGCTATGTTTTGTGTTGCCTGATCAGGCCCGCACATATCTTTTGCGTTAGGTACCGTAGTTTCTTGCCCGGTCTGGTCGCCGAGTTTCCGACTGTACTCGTAATTTCTACGTGAATTAACCCCAAATTGAGGTCGTTTAAGCAGAAAGAATGATGTTCATGAGACAAGTAACACTTTACTGATTGAATATCATTAATTTATATGATTAAAATCTATTCCCAGTAATCGTCCCATTACGATTTTGGTCGCAAACGTTTTCGGTGTACGATGCGCCTTTAAAATCGGGTTAACTCTCATAGAAGTGACTAGTATAGAAATGACTAGTATACATGTTCTTGTGTTTCCGTTGTTATTGGATTGTGTTTTATTGTTTCCACTTGCAGATATCTGCTGCGGAGGCGTCAGAAGCGCTGGCGCGGTTGTTTGGAGCGCGTGTGATGATCACGTAGCGAGTACGGTAGCAGGGCGACCAAGGAGAATGTTTGAATGGCGTCGACTCTACACTGCTGTCAAACAGAATCGTTCGCCGCAATTGTTCACCTTCGTTCTAGATGTCTACCGCCAAACACTCTCGCGTTTCATTTTTTGTTATCATATGCACACGACTCAAATGTATTACCGTATCGAGTTGCTCCAGTACGCTGCTTTCAAGAAAAACTGTGTGTTTGTCTCTCTTCGTGTCTGTGTGCACCTTTATTGTTTCTGTACGTCTATTCGTTCTGTTCGCGTTTTGATGGTACACAAATGTACACTTACTACCAATGCCTGTGTGCGCTTTTGTTTCTGAATCGATCATATGTGGACATAATAAATTGGTTTCACATGGTCAATTGGTCGTGCGATTCTTGGCGCGAGTGAAATCTGCTATGTGTCTTCTGCGTACAATGAAACATGTGAGATGGAACCTGTTCACGAATAGGGTTTGCTGCTGGAATCGTAGAACTGTCCTCGCGAGAGAATGAATCATTTGTTGAACCTTAGCCGCAAGTAGTGCAACAATTGTAGCATTCTCAATGTATCCACATCTCTTAGCTGTTTGTTCTCCAATGATATCTCTCCCGTGTGCCTATGAAGTGAAATTTCTCAAAAAATAAATAAAGTGAAATTTTGTCTGAAATCATCTGTGGACGCAGTTTTTTTGCGTTTTCGAGCGAGTCTTTCAATTTCTGCGCATTTTTCGCAGTCTGTTGCTTGTCGCTCACTTTTCCGTGCCCATCTCCAGTCTACAAGCTTTTAAGCGGAGCATTGAGACCGATATTAAGTGAGAGTCACAATGCGTGGGCGCCGCGGATTTTTTTACAGTAACCATATAGTCATAATTTGTTCGACGGTTAAGAGACGCGTAAAAGATGCACCGTATAGCCGGAATTCGTGAAAAGTAGGAT